>JAHKKF010522713.1:0-14547 GCA_019740295.1 Labeo calbasu
TATCGCAATGGGGGGTTGAGCTCGGCGCTCAAGCCGAGCCTCTGGTTCGAGCCTCCATTAAGGACAGTAAGCCAAGTTTGTTTACCATTGCCCATCCGGACTGGATGGCCAGGCAAACTTGTGAAATGAAATAAAAAGCTTAACAAAGCTCAACTAGGAGACTGGAAAAGTGCTTTGCTGAAAAGAGAGAAAGGAAAAAAAGAGCCCTGAATGGAAGAAAAGGCCAAGCCGTTAACCGATGGGCCCTGAATCAAAAGCCAAGTCATTGGCCATGGTGACATATGCAGCTTGTCTCCACAAGTGTCACGGAGGGTGTTTAATGGACAGCGTCCCCTCATTAGTGCACATCTCCCACTGTTTAGCAGAGCAGGTGCTGGAGATGTACTGTTTATGCCTCGGCACAAGTCTGATGAGGTGCTCTTTCTCAGGAGCGAGAGCTGCAGATATGACAGCTAAACTCCACTGCAAATGTTCCCTGTTCTCCGGAATGCTGCTAATTAAAACAAGCTCTTCGCTTGTCAGAATGGAATGGGATTTTCCCAGCTGTTGCGGGAGGGATGAAGAGGAGGCAGAAGAATAGGAGGGAGGGGGCATTGATTTGAACGTTCAGGGGGCTGAACAGCTCTCCTGCTGATCTCTGGGAAGTCCTCTCTGCCGTAGCAAAGCTTCTTGGGCTATTGTGATTGCAGTGCTGTCAGCATTTTATTGCAGGCTAATGAGGACTCGCTGATCCCTGTCTGATGCGTCATCCAAAGGTATACATTATAGATAACAGTATATGTGGACATACAGTGGCATTCAAAATGTTCACCTGTGAAAATTAGGTATGTCACTTATTTGCTTTCATGACGGCAGCAACGATTCAAAGAGCATCCTGTGCAAGAACATCTGATTATCTGCGCAAAGGCCTCATTCACATGTACTCATTTGATAAGTGACTTCAAATGGTGCGTAAGGTTAATTAATTTATGCCATATTTCTTAGCTTTAAATATTTCCAGGTTTAACAAAAAATGTTGAGATATATAGACAGATATTTATAAAAGTCTGGGGTCAGTAAGTTGTTTTGAGAGATTCATGTTCACCAAGGCTTTAAATAAATACATTTGTGCAATAATATATTAAGTTTAAATAACTGTTTTCTATTTGAATATATCTTAAGATGTACTAAACAAACAAATTGTGATCAAATATAGAAACTATTACAGTTTAAAATGACAAATATATTTTGTAATGTAATGAATAAATAAAAAATTAATTTGTGAAATATTATTTAGAAATATTATTATAGTTTAAAATAATTGTTTTCAATTTGAATATATTTTATGTGATAAACAAACAAGCAAATTAATAAATACATTTGTGAAATAACAGATCAAATATTATTTTGAAACATTATTACAGTTTAAAATAACTGTTTTCTATTTAAATATATTTTAAAATGTGATATATAAAAATAAAGGCATAAATAAATAAAAACAAATAAACTAATAAATACATCTGTGAAATAATAGATCAAACATTATTTTGAAATAATAATATTAGTGTTTAAAATAACGGTTTTCTGTCTGAATATATTTTAAAATGTGATAAACAAACAAGCAAACAAACAATAAAAATAATAAACACATTTGTGAAATAACAGATCAAATATTGTTTTAGAATATTACTACAGTTTAAAATAAATGTTTTCTATTTTTTAAATATTTTAAAATGTGATAAACAAACAAACAGACAAACAAACAAATATACTAATAAGTAAATTTGTGAAATAATATTATTTTGAAATATTATTAGTGTTTAAAATAATGGTTTTCTATTTGAATATATTTTAAAATGTGATAAACAAGCAAACAAACAAACAAACTAATAAATACATTTGTGAAATAACATCAAATATTGTTTTAGAATATTATTACAATTTAAAATAAATGTTTTCTATTTTAATATATTTTAAAATGTGATAAACAAACAAACAAATAAACAAATATACTAATAAGTATATCAGATATTATTTTGAAATATGTTTAAAATAAATATTTTCTATTTGAATATATTTTAAAATGTGATAAACAAACAAACTAATAAATACATCTGTGAAATAATACATCAAATATTATTGTGAAATATTATTACAGTTTAACATAACAGTTTTCTATTCGAATATATTTTAAAATGTAATTTATTTCTGTGATGGCAAAGCTACATTTTTATTTACATTTATTATTATTTCTAACATTTTACATCATTAGAAATGTATTAATTTCAATTTAATTGATCAAATTATTAGTATCAATGCCTTTAAAAACTGACCTGAAATGTACAAATAAATAAATAAATAAAAATGTAGGTAAATGTAATCATATGCTAAATAAGCAATATCCAATTAAATACTAAGCATTAAATATTGATTTAGAAATAAAACAAAGAATAATATCAGCAAATAACCAATATTGTATATATTTAAACCATATTTAAATGATTGCTTATATTGTATATTCCTTCATAGAAATATATTTACATATTTAAGGATACAAGACTCCACTAGTAATTCCAAAACACCTTTCATACACAAGTACGACACAAATCTCAGGTACTACATAAACTATACACAAATACAGAGGGGTCACGGGAAAAATATCACTTGAATAATCCATCTTTAAAAGCAGAACCAAACACTGGCATTAAAACCCGGCGACTGTGACTCCAGAATGTAATTACTGCCATTGATTTGCAATTGGCGGTGAATTTCAGCTATTAATTAAGCCAAAGTCTATGTAGAACAGCAATGGTCAGATAAACAATACCCAGCAGGCAGGGACAGAGAACCCGGCCGCTCATCGATTGCATGGAAATGAAGCGATACATCCGTACGTCCTCAGATGCGAGCTGCTTAGGAGCAGCAGAACTGCTTGATGATGTGAAACCTCTCTATTTTAAAGAAACATCTTTAAGAAGCAGAATCTAATTCTCGGTCTGCTACAAAAAGCTCCCTCACCGCTATAATGGCCGGCTAATGTAATCTCCATAATGGAGCGGGAGGCAGACACACTTCAGGATGGAGTCTCGTAAGAACAAGCCCACTTGGAGGCCCACACTGTCCGGAGCAAAGCATATGCTTCCTCCTCTGCCGTCTCTTCTGGATGAGGTGTAGGAGGACGTCATGAGAGAGCACTAATGAGAGAGACGCTGAGAGCAGGAGGTTTAAGCTCACTGTATGCTCAGCAACCACTGGCTGAACGCTTGAGATCCCCCACTGCGCGAGCAGCAATTAACACCACTCCTATTGGGCTCTTCACAGTGCAATGGGAAGCAGCAGGGGTTTTCCACGGCGCCGGAAAGAAGCTGACAGCGAGTCAGGAAGAGATTGAAGATTTCCAGGAGGACTGCTCCTGTGTTTCCTATTACACCACTTTGATGTCTGCCAGGAACCAACGAAGGATAAGAAGAGTAGGGTATGGGGTGCCGTTACCTGCGCTTGGGCTGAGTATAAAGTACTCCACTGAAGAACTCCATAATTGTTACAAGAGCAGCACATCCTGCACGTAAACCGGTTTACTCAGAGTTACCTTATGTAACTCAGGCAGTTGATATAACTGCTTCTAGTGACAAAAACCTAGGAAATGAAGAGTCAGTTGCATGTAAGGATGACTAATTTAGCAAGATTTTTTCTTTTAAACACACAGAGACATATATAGCATGTGTAAAAAGAAAGGAAAATATGCTGATAAAAATATCAAAACATCATAGCAACAAATTATAAGATAAAACTTAAAAAATGTATGACTAAAAATATGCTGCAGCAAAATCAATGAATCATTGATTTGAATCGTCTTTAGCATTGTTGTGCCTTATTGACTATCTGTTAGCTGATAAAGGATAGGGAGGGTCTTCAAAATGAATGTTTGAGAGAAGAAAAGAGTAAAAAAATCTATTTTTATATACACTGCCCTCCAAAAGTTTAGGAACGCCCTGGAAAAGTGGGGTTTTGGACAATATTGGCATGAATCCTTTTTAATTTGTGATAATTTTGCACTGATAAGGACAACACAAACTATGAAACATATTTTATTACGTAAACAGTTTATACATTTAAAAAAAGTAAATTTTCAGTTCATCAAAATATCCACCATTAGCAGCTATTACAGCTCTGCATAATCTGAGGCTAAATTCATTATTTTCTAAACTTAATTGGCAATCAGTTGTTGAAGCTATTAAGATGTGCTGACACAAAAATCTTTAAAAACCTGGACCAAGTTTAAACCAGTAACCAGGCATCACAGCTGGCAATGGGGCATGTCTGACTTTGACATGTATATAGTGCCATTATTATGTAATCAGAATAAAAAGTATTATTGCTGGTCTTCAATGATAATGTCGATTTCCTTTAATGTATTTGCACCAAAAAATGATAAGGATTTATGCTGCTATCATCCAAAACCACAACGCCAGGGGTGTTTCCAAACTTTTGGAGGGCAGTGTATATATTTATTACACATATAACATTATTTATTTATAATATATTATATAATATATTATGTTTTGTTACTCTTTCTTCTTCTTCTGCTCTTGGACTCGGCAGCCAATAGAACCCCTTGCGGGAAAGTTATGAAATTTATCACATGGATCGAGGACAGACTCATCATTAACCACAGCAAATTTGGAGTCTCTAACTCAAACTCTCTAGCGCCACCAATAGGCCAAATTTGCACTCATGTTTCTGCTAATAATTTTCAAACCGTAAGGTCTAAAAACAAAATTTTCTTCTGTTCCTTGGCTCATTGAGTTGAATGTATACCAAAATTTACATTTCTACAAGGTTTTCTGAAAAATCCACTTTTTCGAACTCATTCTAGGTGGTTTGTCCAATTTTTACCACAATTGGCTCAGATCATCTTTAGAACATTCTGGAAAAAAAAAACAAGTTTTCGTAAAGCGTGTTAACAAATCTGAAGTCTGTGCAAAAAAGAACACAAGGCTATTTCTGCTACGCTTTAACGGATTCTGATCAAACTTGGTACGTTACAACAAGAAAGACCCCAGGGCACATTAATAGTTTTGGCACAGTGCAACCTACTGGTCAAAAGTTATAAAAAAGTGACATTTTTGTTTATATTTTCTGAACAGTTTGGACAAAAACCATAGGAGTGATCTTTTTAGATTCGAAGTAGCATACCGAATCAAATGATACCAAACTGTCCTATGTCAGCCATTTTGAGTGCGGACCATTTCGAATCTTGTAGTAAAATGCTGTATTTTTCAAATGCTTTAAGGTATTGTTATGAATCATATGAATCTTAAAATCACTTGTGAGAAAGTTATGAAATTTGGCACATGGATAGAAGATAGTCTCATTAACAACAGCAAATTTGTAGTCTCTAACTCAAACTCTCTAGCGCCACCAACAAGATAAATGTTTCTGCTAATAACTTTTGAACCATGAGGTCTAAAAGCAAAAATTGTTTCCCTCTGATTCCTTAGCTCATTCTGAGTCAAATGCATACCAAAATGTAAATTTCTCAGGTCAGAATTTTTCCCGCCTTGAGGTCCTTTGCTGATCCTGCTCCCCTCTCTCCTCCCAGTACTTTCCTGTCAGCTCTCCACTGTTCTCTCACAATAAAGGTATAAGAAGCCCATAAATATAACTTGGGGAAAAAAAAGTATTAAAATGTACTTTTAAAGTACTAATATTAACCAATTAGGGGTAAACAAGGTACAAAGTTGTATCTTTTATCTTATGTAACTTAGAGGACTGCCCCATTGACAGCTTTGTTACTTTTTTAAAACTAAATTTACGCATATCTTATATACAGCTGCGTTTATAACTTAGGAAGTGGGTCTTTTAGGAAGTCACCACATTTGGAGGTCCTTGGCATCAAAAAGTTTAAAAGCTCCTGGATTATACAATGTACTGCTATAATGGCTTAAGAAAAGCCTCCAACATAGCTTGAGCTGAGCTAAAGGATGTGTATTCCAACATGACACATCTACCATGAAGGAACCATTCATTCGATGCTGCAAAACATTCTGTACTTTAACGTAAAAGTGCTTTCTGCTGTCCTTACATGCACACGCCGCTCTCTGTGGGAAGGATCTAGTCATTTTTTAGGCAGTTCTCAAAAGCTTTTTTATATACGAAACCGTTTACGTAAAGTGCGTTAACAAATTTAACAAAGGTTGTGCAATAGAAAGGCATGAGGCTATATGTCTGCAATACTTTAGAGGATTCTGAACAAACTTGATACATGTTATTAAAGAAAGACCTGAGGGAACGTGAAAAGTTTCGGCACAAAGTGACCTACTGCTTTATTTTTCAAACACTTTAGCATATTGTTATGAATCTTGTAGAATCACTTCCAAGAAAGTTATGAAATTTGACACACGGATAGAGGACAGATCCATCATTAACCACAGCAAATTTGGAGTCTCTAACTCAAACTTTCTAGCGCCACCAACAGGCCAAATTTGCGCACGTTTCTGCAAATAACTTTTGAACCATGAGGTCTAAAAGCTACATTTATCCCCTCTGATTCCTTGACTCATACCGAGTCGAATGCATACCAAAATGTAAATTTTTACAGGTCAAGGTTATTTTTTCTTCGCAATTTTGAATTTTCTGAAAAATCTACTTTTTCGAACTCATCCTAGACAGTTTGTCCATTTTATTTTAGTTTTATTTATTCATTTATTTTTTTTTTACCAAAAAAGTAGTTCTCAAAAACTTTTTGATACACCAAACCGTCTTCAAAAACGCTTCAGTGGATTCTGACCAAAGTTGGTAAATGTTATAACAAGCATGAACTGAGGGCACATGAACAGATTTGGCACAGCGTGACCTACTGGTCAAACATATAAAAATTTGACATTTTTGATTATATTTTCTGGAGTGAGCTCATTAGATTTGAAGTAGCATACCAAATCAATCAATACCAAATTGTCCTTGTCAGCCATTTTGAGCATGGACCATATAGAATTTTGTAGGAAAATTATGTTTTTTTCTAACGCTATAACATATTGTTATGAATCTTATAGAATCACTTGTAAGAAAGTTATGAAATTTGCAACATGGATAGAAAATAGTCCCATCATTAACCACAGCAAATTTGTCTTTAACTCAAACTCTCTTGTGCCCCCAATAGGCCACATTTGTACTCATATTTCTGCTAATAACTTTTGAAGCGTAAGGTCTAAAAGCAAAATTCTTTTCCCCTCTGCTTCCGATTTGAATCCATACCAAAATGTACATTTCTATGGGTTGAGATTCTCGCAATTTTGAATTTTCAGGGAAAAAAAAACCTTTTTTGAACTCACTAGACGGTTTGTCCAATTTTTACCAAAATTGGTTTAGATCATGTTCAGAGCATTCTGGCAAAAAGCTTTTTGATATAACAAACCGTTTTTGTAAAATGTGTTAACGAATTTGGCGAAGTTTGTGCAAACATGGACACGAGCCTATATCTCTGCAATGCTTTAGCGGATTCTGACCAAACTTGGTATGTGTTATAACAAGCATGACCTGAGGGCACATGAATAGTTGCGGCACAGCTACTGGTCAAAATATAGAAAATGGACATTTCTGCTTATTTTGGGCGTCAGCCATTTTGAGTTTTGTAGTAAAATACTGTATCAACAAATGTCTTTAACAGGGGTCTCAAACCCTGCTCCTGGAGAGCTACCATACTGCAGAGTTCAGCTTCAACCCTAATCAAACACACCTGAACCAGCTAATCAAGGTGTGCTTAATTACAAACAGATGTGCTGAAGCAGGGTCGGAACTTAAATCCGCAGGAAGGTAGCTCTCCAGGAGCAAGGTTGCAGAACCCTGGTCTTTACTAAGTAATTAATGGAAGCTCCTTAGCTCTTCATTTTACGGCTGTTGTGCTTGGCCCCTTAATTGCTGCTTGCAGCTATATTGATATATTTTATTCATTGTATCATTTTAATACAGTATAAATATAAAACAGATTCCCCTTTGATTTCAGTATAACAACAATATAAAAGCAACTTTTTGCATAATGTCACGCTTTTTCTTACACTTTTAGAAAAAAGGTACAAAACTGTCAGTGGGGTACTACCCTATATGTACATTTCATGTACTAATATACACTTTTAAGTACTTATAAAGTATTAACATGTTATCGGCACCCATAGCCTTGTGGTTAGTGTGACGCCATATAGCGCTACTGCACTCACGGTGACCCGAGTTCGAATCCCACCTTGAGGTCCTTTGCCGATCCTGCTGCCCTCTCTCTTCCCAATACTTTCCTGTCAGCTCTCCACTCTTCCCTCACAATAAAGGTATAAAAAGCCCATAAAAAATAACTTGGGGAAAAAAAAATATTAACATGTACTTTTAAAGTACTAATATTAACCAATTAGGGGCAAACAAGGTACAAAGTCGTACCTTTTATCTTATGTAACTTAGAGGACTGCCCCATTGACAGCTTTGTTACTTTTTTAAACTACATTTATGCATATCTTATATACAGCTGCGTATATAACTTAGGAAACGGGTCTTTYAGRAAATCACCACATTTGGAGGTCCTAAAAGTTTAAAAGCTCCTGGATTATACAATGTACTGCTATAATGGCTTAAAAATGCCTCCAACATAGCTTGAGCTGAGCTTAAGGATGTGTATTCCAACATGACACATCTACCATGAAGGAAACATTCATTCGATGCTGCAAAACATTCTGTACTTCAACGTAAAAGTGCTTTCTGCTGTCCTTACATGCACACGCCGCTCTCTGTGGGGAGGATCTAGTCATTCTTTAAGCAGTACCCTAGAGTGAAAACCGTTAGACGTCTTCCCGAGGCGTGCGACTGTTCGGAGGCCTCATCACCCACTAAGGCTTTTCTCACGTCTTTTGAATGCCTCCTGAAATTCTGACATCATTTAAGTGGCACTTCTTCACAAAACACCTGCCACGGCTCCTTTCAGAGCCAGATTGCCTTCGTTCCTTGGTATTATCATCTTTTTGAAGCCAGGTGTGTGTGCGTATGCGCGGCAGCTTAAAATGACTGCTTTTATCAGTCTTATGGATGCACTCTGCTAAAGTGAGGTGCATTTGGCTACCAATAAAGCGTAGTCACAGGTTAATGAATACCCTAGCTTTGCTGATGATGGGGAAGCGAGAAAGCCTGAGCACACTTAACCTATGGCCCGCTCAGTGGCATCCGTCCCGTTCCCAATGTGCATCTTAGCTCATGGAACTGGCACACTTTGTTCTTGCTGCCATTACAGATTTGGAGCGAGACCTGGCCGAGACCCAGTCGTAAAAAGTGCCATATGCACTTCCGAGCTGCACCGAATTGAATTTTTTTAGCTATACGCCGGCGAGCAATGCTGACACGGTACATACACCGCCCCGCTGTGAACACGCGTGAAGGGTGGAGACTTGGAGTTCTGCTCGAGCATTTAGATGAACTCTCACAGTAGGCTCGTGCAGAGCTTCTTCCAGCACCATGTGTTCAGTCACATGGACATTTGGCCTTTTCCCCCTGAGGACAATATGTTCACCAAGAAGGAAAGGTTGACGGAGAACGTAAAGAAGAGGGAGAGACAAAGAATGAGAGAATGAGTGATCGACTGGGTTATACAGGGAGAAAGAAAGAGAGTGAGAGTCGAGCGAGCGACGGGAACAGACTTTGACCTTGTCTCTTTCGAAGGTGCACTGCTGGGACATGATTCAGTCGGCCCCACATTTGCTCACGCTGAGCCTAAGGCTCAATCGATTACGATCGAAGTAGGTCATCCTTTCCTCCTGTAGAGCCTGGACTTGCATGTTCCCCTTCTCCTTCGTCTTCCTATTTTCTCTCCCCCTTCCTCCTACAAGCCATTTTTGGTGAGCACCACATGTCATTGAGCAATGGTGGACCGTATCTGGAGTAGGACGGGTGTGTTGGACGCTGCTGATCCAGACAGGAAGTGAAGCAGAGAAGGTTTGGCCAGCACAAGCATCCCACAAGATGGTCCCCGCCACAAAAGCCCGTTATGCAACCCAAGCTCATTAGCTGTATGGATAAAGGAACCACAGTTTTTGACTGTAACTGCTGTGTGGTTTGTTTTGATACACAGGCATTTAGGTTGAAGTTGATTAAATAGGCAATCAAGGCATGAATTACCGAGCTCTTTAGATCAATTGCTGTAATCCTGTTCTTCATAATGGGTACAAACATGTAAACAAAAACAAAGCTCTATCATTTCTGAAAGGAGCAGTGATGGCACGAGCACCCAAAGGAATGAAGAGACGTAATACCCCCATTACTAATAAACACGTCGTCTCTGTGGCTCAGCGATATCTTTTATGTCAGTGGCTTTGCTTCAGGACCAAAATTCATAATCTTAACGAAGACTGTTCTTAGAAAAGACTTTTTTTTTTTTTAAACTGAACTTTAAATAATTATATATAAATTATAACTATATCTAACAAATCAAAATGATATATTTTCTATATATCTAGCAAATCTAAAATATACACTGCTGTCCAAAAGTTTTGAATTTAATGTTGTTTTTTTATAAGAAATTTCTTATGCTCATCAAGGCTGCATTTATTTGATCAAAAAAAAACAGAAAAATGAAATATTATTGCATATTATTGCAGTTTTTTTTTATTTTAATATACTTTAAAATTTATTCCTAATTTATTAATTTATTCATTAGCATCATTACTCCAGTCTTCAGCGTCACATGATCTTTTAGAAATCATTGTAATATGCTAATTTATCATCAGTGTTGAAACAGTTGTGCTGCTTAATATTTTGCTGGAACCTGTGATACTTTTTTAGGATTCTTTAATAAATAAAAAGTTAAAAAGAACAGCATTTATTTCAAACAGAAATATTTTGTAGGAATATAAACTACCATTGTGGTCAGTAAGTCTTTATTCTTTCTTTTTAAAAAAATTAATGCATTTATTGAGCAAGGATGTGTTAAATTAATAACAAGTGATAGTAAAAACTTACATTGTTAGAAAATATTCCTATTTTGAATTTTTTTTTTTTTTTTTTTTTTTTACTTTTTATACATCAAACAATTAAAGAAAAACGTATCACAGGTTCCAAAAAATATTAAGCAGCACAGCTGTGATAATAAACTGATAATAAATCAGCATATTAGAATGATTTCTGACGGATCATGTGACACAGTAGACTGGAGTAATGACTGATGAAAATTCAGTGCTGCATCACAGAAATAAATTATATTTAAAAGTATATTAAAATAGGAAACCAATATTAAAAACTGCAATAATATTTTTACACTGTTTTTTCTGTATTTCTGATCAAATAAATACAGCTTCGATGTGCATAAGAGACTCCATTAAAAAACATTAAAAATCCTACTTTATTATATTACATTGACTATATTATTTAAAAATATTCTTACAATTTAAAAGAATTGCTTTGACACTTGCTGAAATACTGCAAGTGGAGTAAAAAGGTTGGAGTTCTGATATCACTCCTCTCAGCCAATCAGATTCGAGAACCAGAAAGAACTGTTAATAACTTAAACCCCCGGTTTCACAGACAAGGCTTAAGCCTGGTCCTAGACTAAAATGTTAGTCTGAGCTGTTTCAACTGAAAGAAACTTGCACTGACTGATCTTAAAATATATCAGTGCCTTTGTTTTGTCTCAAGACTGCACACCAGTAATGTTTTCTTTATAAAAATTACTAAAATGTCCTGATTGAACTATGGCCTAATCCTGGCTTAGGCTAAGCCCTGTCTGTGAAACTGGGCCTGAATGTATAATAAGCATATCATGTATTTATAATTATTACATGAATACGTAACTGCACAAAACATACTTTTGGTTATATTTTCTTTTACCTCATACATGGTTTTCCAATAATAAGCCCCTTGTCAAGCAACCGGTCCGTGTTGACATCTACCCAATTTGGTGAGCTTCTACCAAATAAGACGAATTTTCACCTTTCGAGTTTGATTAGGCCTTTATCCACCTTTTATGTCAACAACAAAAGACGGTAAGCGTTTCCTCTTCATTTTAACACTGCTAAGCCTATTTATTGTGCCATCCAAACCAAACACGATTAGCCGCTTAGGTGAATGTCGTTGTTTGCGCTCACTGTTGTTTTTTCCCTGTCATCCATGACCCCACCAGACCTGCGACCCAATTGTGGGTTGCGACCGCTGGTCTGTGTCACTTTCCCAAACAACCTTTTTTATCCGGCGCCCAAATTAAATGATTATAAAATGCTGATTACATTTTGGCAAGACTGCACCAAAAATCAATTCTCATTTAATAGAAGGCCATTTTTCTTCTCCTCTGCAGTCTATTACACTCCGACGCATGAAAGCAGAACGTTTGACGCAGACGACGTGTCAAGTCTGAGAGAAATCAAAACCGCCAACCTTCATCCTTCGCCGAAAAGCCTGCAACAACAGATGGGCCAAATCAGGCGAAATACGGAAAACAAGAACTACTGTCAATCTCAAACGATCACATCAGTTCCCGAGCACACATGTGGTCCGAGCGGTGCACGCAAGAGGCAGGTATGGACGAATTAGAGAATCCATTAGCCCACGAGCGCGTGTGCAGAGGCGCACGCTGGCAATGCGACGGCCACGGGGTCTGTCTGAAAGAGATTAGACAGCCCAGACTGCGCTCATACATTTGTATTCTCCACAGCCCCTCTCCACAATTGAAGTGGAATCACACTGGAAGCAGGACGCTCTTCTCTCCCAGTCAGAATTGGGTAAGAGCTTGCCAAATGCATTGCGACAGGCCAAATGAATTTCAAGAGCGAATGGAAAAAAAGCCACTTTACTTTTACAGAGAGTTATGGAAGATTGACTACAATATTTGTGTTCCACACGTCATTTCATTTAACATTAACTGGCCCCTGTCAGCCATAATGTTTGAGTTATTTGTCGTGCACACGTGAGGGAGCTCCGTTTGCCCGCTGGATGCCATTTTTGCAATCATCCATATTATTAATGTTACTTTACCGTCTACTCTGCGCTTCGCCCCTCAGCATGACAATTCGAGAATGCATTTGCTAAGAGAGCCATGCGGGGAAACCTATTCAGCTCCAGCTGTGTCTGTAGAAGGCGGCCGCCCTTGCTGGATAACCTGAGCGACGGCAATCGCGCAAAGCAAGCGAAATGACTGCCGTCATTCGTCATGTGCTCCCGAGTTTCTGTCTCCTTTGCATTTCTTGGATATTGTCTGGAGGAGAGCGTTTATTTCATCGGGAGGCATAAAGTATTGCGTATTACAATAAAAGATGCGTTCTATTTCCGCGAGGTACTGTTTGAGTGACATGGGCTGTCTTGCAGATGTCTTGCGGACAAAACTCACGGGTGGTGTAAAAATAGACCCAACTGCTGCCTGACAAGCTGCAGCGACTCTGCGGAGTTCAGTGCTTCGTTTCGAAACCTCTAGTGAGCTGCCTACGGCGGGAGTGTTTAAAAAAATTCAGGTGGACTCAAAGTACCTCATTTTGCAAGAATTTAAATGCATTGCGACAAGCTTCTTGATGGTTAAAGAAGCAATTCATACTTTCTGAATGAATCGGGTTAAACACGAATGATTCAATGGCCCATTCATTTCTGAACGAATCAGCCATTGGAATTAATCGAATGAACGAATGACTCAATGCCTTATTTATTAAGACATTTACCGCCGCCTACTGGCAGTTTTAGTTTCTTATTTAGAGTTTAATTTCATATTAATAAATATGAGTAAACATATTAATACAAAATCTAAAAAATAAAAGTCTGCATTAATTAAAAACTAATTAAAGGGATAGTACACCCAAAAATTACAAAAGAAACAAAAGAAAATATTTCTAAAGCTACTTTTTTGTAATATCTATTTCATGCTTTTCTCGTGTAACACAATAATGAATTTAAATGATCTTTTGTGGGTAATTTCTCAGCCAAATGTGAAGTGCAATTAATGTGTGATTAATTAGATTCATTAATCGCCACATTGTGGAATTAATTAGATTAAAAAAATTAATTGACTGGCATTATACCTATAAATGTGTGTGTGTGTGTGTGTGTGTTTAAATAAATATGAATACTTATAATAAAATTTTAAATATTTAAATGTAACTCACTGTGTGCTTTTGAATGACAAAGTGAATCAAATACTGCTTATATACTGATTGATTATATAACACATTTGCATATGGTACAAAAAATGTAATATATTTAAAAAAATATCTCTATATATTAAACATTTTATTTTTAAATAAATATTAATTACATTATTATAATTAAATTATATGGGATTAAATTATATTTCTCAGGCAGATGTGATGTGCAATTAATATGCAGTTAGTTAGATTACTTAATAACCATTTTTGTGTAATTAAAAGATTACAAATTTTAATTGACTTTAATATACACTACCGTTCAAAAGTTTGGGGTCAGTACATTTTTATTGTTTCTTTTTTTTTTTTTTTAAGTATTTAAGTATTAATTAAGAAATTAATACTGTTATTCACCAAGGATGTATTAAGTTAATAATTAAAAGTTTATTAAAAGTTAATAATAAATAATTTACATTGTTATAAAATA
>JAHKKF010522715.1:7411-23584 GCA_019740295.1 Labeo calbasu
CTCTCTCTCTCTCTCTCTCTCTCTCTCTATATATATATATATATATATATATATATATATATATATATATATATAATTTCCCTCTTTTGTTAACACAACTTTATATACAAATGAAGGAGAAAACAAATAATCTCTGGAATGTCATCCTTGAAGCCTACTTCTATATATATATATATATATATATATATATATTTCTTTATTTCCCTCTTTTGTTGACACAACTTTACATTCAAATTTCTATTAACAGCCAGTTCTTGGCTTATAGTTTATAATAGCAATCCTTTTAATTCAACAATGTGATGATTCTGACCTGTTGATGGAGAAGGGAGTTACTGAACGGATAAGTGAAGCCACGGCTCCGACTTTAGCAGCTTCTGAGGCCCCTGAAGCCCGATAGGCTACGGTCTCCCCATAGCTGACAAACGGCTGGTTATACACAACGATTTTCCCTTTAGCTTCACTCGCTCTCTTTTTCAGCTCTTCAAAAGACTCCACCACCATCACTTCTGCCTCTATACCTGCCAGTGGAATATAGGCTGGTTAGCAGGTGCAAGTACAGTATTTCTAAGGTTATCACGAGATGAACACCGTCTACTAACCTCCTGGAGGAGTTCCTACACTACTCCCAAGCCCAAGTATGGATAAAGTGTGGTTTCTCGGTAGAAGCATTACCGCGCTCTCCTCCCCCCGCACCCAGTGAGGGATCTTCACTAGCTCTAGATGCACATTCTCTAGTCCGTCCTGGTTAAGGGCATTGTACATGTACTTAATAGCCAGGTCTAGGTTCTCAGAGCCACTGACTCTGTTTCCAATAGTGTCAGTGAACTCAGCCAGCCTCTCATAGGAACGGTTCTGAGCCTTTCCATATACTGCTAGGTTTATGATTTGTTGAGCGATGTCAGAGTATTTAGAAACTTCTCTGGATATTTCTGCCAGCGATTTACTGTCATAACTGTGAGGCCTGGAGTGACACTGTAGAAGACAGCAGAGGATAAGAAGAGTCAGCAGCACCTGACTAATGGAGTTTTGACACCTGCTTTTATTGCCAGTCATCTGAAAAGCACATGACAGAAAAAAAGTCAAACATTTATATTTATTTAACAGAATATAAGAATATTTGGCATTTATTAATACAGTAGAATTAAATGGGTTAAGTATAATAAACTTCAGATATGACAGTAATGCAGTTCAGCTGGTCTTAAACTATTTCCTGAAACAGTTTACAACCTTTTCAAACTTGTTTGTTTTTCCTGGACGTTCCTGATGAAAACATTTTACATTAAAGAACAAACATGTAAGCTACTGTCATTTATTCCGTCACTTCCGCATGTTGGCACATACAGTATTAATAATAATACAATAAATTCAAGCACAGCTGGATTTACGAAACTGCAACAAACTGTTTGCTATTTGCAAAAGAAGTACACCACATAACGGCTTATTCTTGGTTTTTGGGAAAGGATATTAAAATACCTAAATGCGTCATTTAAATAGCTAATTATTAAAAATGTGTAAACAATTTATTGGCATGTTTCACAATGAAAACACAGCACTGTACGTACCTTGAAAACATTGCACTCATGTGGCTACGGCAAGCGCCGTGGGACAATCATACAAAACGCGTTTAGTATCGAAAACGAGTTACCTTTCACAATAACGTTGCAGTAACCGTTTAAGTTCTTGTGAAGCAAAAATTAACGGTTTACTCTAGATAATTTATAGAGCAGGATGTAAATGTGTTAACCAGGTTGAAAACATTTTTGTTTTTAAAAAATCTATAGGAATTGCCATAAGATCTCTTCTTCTTCGTCTTATTATTAAGACCTACAGTAGCAGTGCTCAGAATGACTGAGATGTCTGATCAAATCAAATAAGACATGCTTTTTGTGAAATTTTGCTAGTAATTCATGTAATACTTTATTAAACGTGATGTGACAGGTCATATGTTTTTTGAGACATCATGTCATCACGTGTGCATATATTATTTGCAGATATTTTAAATAAACTAGGCTACATTTACCTGGATGCGTGGCCATATTGGCGATACTCGGATGTAAACAACACCATGGATTGGATGGCTAATGTACTACTGAATAGGTTGCTCTGCTAATTTATGCTGTCTAAACCATGGAAAAAAAAAAATGTGTGGAATCTGCTAAATCATGTAGAGAAGGACTTAGTAAGCAGGAAAGGGCACAATATTTTGACAAACTAAAGTTAATGGGTGGTAAAGATAAGTTACATACAAGCAGTAGTAACTTAACAGATGTTAGCTTAATATTTCACCTATCTGACTGGAATTGATAAGAACACAAATGTTGATTCTTGCTCTGGAAATCCTGGTTTAACCATAAATGCCTTTTGTTCCTCAGACAGTTTTTTGCACTCTTATAACGTTTGGCAGCCTATAGTACTCCAAATGTTTTTCCTGCTCCGACCGATAAGTACAGCCCAAAACATGACAATAATTGACCATTTTCAGCAGCAATAATCAGCAAAATATGCAAGTTTCGTTCGGTTCACTAGCATTGTTTACATTCAGCGCCGCTAAAATGGCCAATTGATGGCGCGTTGTGAAAACACTCAAATAATTTGGTTTGATATTAAACCTTCGAAATTGGTGTTCTGGGCTTACAAATTTGATGTCATGACTGGGCAACACTACACATTTATGAACAAAATCATGCTAATTTAGAAGAGTGGGGGCTACGTGCATGTTTATGCATATATTTTCTAGAACAGTTTGTGGACAGGTGTTGTGATAACTAAGTGTGAGATTCTTTCAGAAACAGCCTTTGTGGCAGCTTATACATTTTCCTGTCAGAACGTCTAGGGACAAATCCCAGAGCAGTCTTCATCAAAAGTGTTACATTTCCACCACAGCTTGTGTTTGATGGTCCAAAGAGAGACTTGAGAGCCACTTGGCATGCAAATTGATTCATTATGTACATATTCATATACACACAGCGACTGTCGTCGAGAGTCATTTTCAAAGAGAGGTGCATATAGGTTGAATTCAAGTTGATGCGCAAGAAACGTAATTAAAATACCATGAGAAAATGTTTATTCAGTAGTGTTTTTTTTATGAAATACAATACTGTTTCTGTTTCTGTGACATTACCACTCATCACATTTCTCCAGTTCCAGCTTTTAACATCATTCCGATGCACAAATGTCCTCAAATCCCTGTAGAACTGTTTCAGAACAGTAGGCACTTCAAGGGCTTCTAAAACATTTGTGAATATACATTTTCATAGATTTTTTTTAACTAACATATTACATATAATATGTAGTATATAAATAATTATATTCTATAAATTATTGTATATTAACATATACAGAGACGTCGTTGACTCTAAATGGTCAGGTCTTTAAAAGAAACAATGGAAATGCACACGAAAAGAAGTGGAAAAATGAGCAGATGTGATTCACGTTATTAATCACCATCACTGTTAACAACACTGTTTGAGTCTTTGGAAGGTCAGAGACATTCAGCAGAATATGCTCGAGTCAGAAACAAAGGAGAAATCTTTGCAAAAGCTGCTTCCGCATGAGGGATAATATTATGAAATCAAGAAAAATGGCCTTCATTAGGGTTCCAGTCAACAGTGAACGGTGGAAATCTGTTGATTGAGAACAGTGTGGGCGTAAAAATCAGTAATACTGACGACTTATACTGGGTAAATGATGTTAACCTGTCATGGAAGATTCATTCTTGGTCTCTTACACTTGTTCAAAATGAAGACTGAATTCATGTGAAAAAATCCATATCTTATTCTAATGGATTTTTTTTTCTTCCCCCTTCCAAGCGCTGGGTAAATGGGTATCAAATAGTTTTGTGGAAAAACTAAACATTCTTGACCTTGATGAGCTTTTGTGCAACGCAAACTTTTATAATGGTTAAAGTAATTTAAGTAAATTACCACAGAGCTATGAACGATGTCGCAGACTTTCAGTCAAGTCCAGTCAAGTACAACAGATTTTTCTAAGAGACTTAACCTGCATGTGTCTGACATGAAAAGAGAAAGAATAAAGGAGTACAAGTACAGAGCAGTGTGTTCTTGGCTTCAGGCAAACTAGAATTTGAACTTTCAGGGACTTAACACTGTACCAACTATATTAGAAACATGAAATATAACAAAATACATTTAAACATTCTGAAAAATTGATTTGATGTTGGCCAGACGGAAATACAAACATTCATTTTGACTGAAGAACAAAATGGCACAAGCCAAGGGAGAAAAACCCCTTTACAAAAATGATGAGATGAAAATTAAGTTACTAATAAAGTCCACACTGAGATAAGTTACTGCAATGTAATCAGTGGAAAATTAAAGGTATCAGATATAACCCAGGACCTGCATCCCGGAATTGTCTTGTTCTTTAATAAAACGTACCTCTACTGTTACAAAGTAGTCGATGACTAAAACCTGTGAGCAATGATTTACCTTCATACACTGACGACAACTGTTTTCAGAAACCATAGAGAAACAATCTTTGACATTTTTGATCCCAAAACAAGAAAATACAAGCCCTGGTTGGCTTTGTGAAGCAAAATTACGTTTTTGTTACATTTTTAAATAAGTAAAGGTTCCCCGTAAAAAAATCCCCTCGATGTGCTACCGATCCGCCGTTAACTCTTGGTGAGGAGTTGGTTGTCATATCGATGTTACTGTTGGCAATGATTGGTCGTTCAGGCGTAGAACTCTTTACTCGGAGCCTTCTGATAGGCCGAGCTGGGAGGCTTGCGCTCTCCAAGGTCGTAGCTCCCCTCGTCCTTCTTTCTCATGCGGTACACCAGGAGGAGGATGAGGAAGACGGCAAACAGGAAGCCGATCACTCCGCCGGCTATAACCGCTGCATCAAGAAAAATTACACTTTGTCAAAAAATGGTATTGTTTATAATAATAATAATAATAACACTAACAATATTCAAGTACTTCAACAAAAACTCACAGATGGAATTTAAATGGAATTTAAATTAATCAAAATATCAGTGAAATGTGACAAAGAGACCATTTTTTTTGTCATCTTACAGAATTTATAGAAAATTGTTGAATGGTTTGGGATGATTGTCCAATTATGGGTACCTTTGACTACTTCAAAGGTGAAAAAATAATCAAAAGATTTGATTACATCCCTGATCTACCTTGAATATCTTGTGATTATTTTTTATTCGATTTGGTGTAAAATAAATAAATAAATAAATAAATAATACTATTATTATTTTACTGACATTTTTCAATGTTTTCAAATATATATATATATATATATATATATATATAAAATAATAATAATAGATTAATTCATTAATTTAAAAAATGGGCACACCTTAAAAAACACAAGAAGTCAACTAGCAATCCACTAAAAATTAAAAAATAAAAAATAAAAAATAAAAAATAAAAATAAATTTAAATCTTTACCAAATTGGTCATTCTGCTGCTTTGGCATAAATATGCTCCTCATTATTTCTCATTTCCATCATAAACAAATTGTTCTCAAACTCAATCATAACTAAGTTCTAATGCAAAAGTGCACGGCAAAATTTTGATTTTTAGACTTTTTTTCATTTGTAAGATCATTTAGAAGGTCTGGACTAAGAACAAGCCCAAGATAGAGGAATTATAGCAAAAAAAATAAAAAAAAGTAAAATTGTACACATAAATATAAAAATAAATAAATAGATAAATTAAAAAAACTAATAAAATAAATAAAAATATTTTAAAAAGTAGAATTTAGATTTTTAGATAATTTTTAGTGCTTTTTGATTTTAAGATCATTTAAAAGGTCCAAGGGAACAAGGTCCAAAGGAACAAGCCCAAAATAGAAACATTATAGCAAATTTACATTTACATTGTTTTAAGGCAAATCTGCAAAGTAGAATTTACACTATAGCAAATTAGCATTAAAAAAAACAAACAAAAAAAACTAACTTAAACTTAAATGTTTCAAGTTTTAAGGCAAATATGCACAGTAGAATTTAGATTTTTAGATCTTTTTTTTTTTTTTAGTTAATTGATTTTGAGACGTTTTTTGATCTTAAGATAACTTAAAAGGTCTGGACCTAGGATAAGCCAATTAAATATTCTACAAAATAGGAAAAAAAAAAAAAAAAAAAAAACATTATTAAAGAGACTAATTAAAACTATACAACTTTTTTTTTTTTTTTAAGATAAAAGGTCTGGACCAAGGACAAGCCAATGTAATGTTAACATTTAAACATGGCAATATTGTACACATAAATATATTTTAAAAAAATAAATAAATAAAACTAAACATTCTAAGGCAAATGTGCAAAGCAGAATATACATTTTTAGAAAATTGATTTTTTGACTTTTTTGACTTTAAGATCATTTAAAAGGTCTGTGAAGCGAGGACAAGCCCAAAATAGAGGCATTATAGCAAATTAACATTTAAAGTGATTGAAGAGACAAATTAAAACTATAATAATTAATGGAAATTGCATTTTTAAAGCATTTTTGTCTTCAAAACCTTAATATGGGACTAAAAGGTTCCCCTAATTGAAGAATCACTCTTCTGAATGTTGTTCATTCTGAACATACCTGCCAGCACTTCTGTCCTTTGGAAGAGACTTTCTGTGTGAGGCTCATGACGCCGGTCAGCATCTTTTCCAACGCTCGGTGAGCTGGTGGCTTCAGCAGTGACCTTGGGCTTTTCTGTCTGATTGTCAGTATTCTAAAAAACAGCGAGAGAGACAGAGAGAGAAAGACAGCTTAACATCGAAATTGCTGACACAAAAAACAGTTCAGCTTATAGATAGTGTCGGAAAAAGTGAAGAGATTCAATAACAAGATTGAAGGATAAAACATAACAGTGATGTTAGGAGTCAAAAAGGGGCAATATCAAAAGTATCACAAGATGTCACAGTTTTGCAAGCTGTGCAGGTTTTCGGAGCAATGGGAGTCAGCAAAAGCTTTGATAGTGTCAGAATCAGTATGACTGAAATGGGCGAGCATTCGCACCTCTCGTCCCACGTCTGAGTCGTTGAATATGTCTTTGCTGTCCAGCTCTTTGGAAATGGAGGAATCCAAGCTGGGGCTGCTGCTGTAGACAGGCTCCTGAGTCGAATCTGTTTTGGGTTCTGGGTACCGCACAATTACCGTGGAAGTGTCTTCATCATCATCTGTGTCACTAGAACCTAAAGAGACATGTGAGAAATAAAGAAATGAGATGAGAATAAAATTTATACTGTACATTTGATTGGCCAAATCAAACTTCTGATTTGTGGGGATTTCTAATTTACTCTTTCTAACAACAAGTGAATTTGTATGAGTGAGTCATTGGAATTATTTACTCAACTAACTAGGGCTGCATTCCACTTGGTTTTTTTATGTCGTTTATATCTCGTTGACTGGGATGTAACATTAAAAAGTGTATAAATCACTCGTTTTTCTAAAGAAAAAACATTGTCCAACAGCAGGTAAAATTACAGCAGTAGTCCACGTCTCTCTCTCCTCCCCTGAGCCCATTGAGTTTTAACAGATCCCCTAAAGAGTGCAGTAAGTTTGGTGGGGAAGAATTAAGCATGAATGGGGGAAGTCATGTGACTGGCTGTGACTGGTCCACCTCTTATGTTTGTGCGTGTTCGTGAATCAGTCTGAATGAACAATACGTAAGGGATAATCAACGGTTTGCCGTGCATTAAAGGAGAAGTCCACTTCCAGAACAACAATTTACAAATAATTTACTCACCCCCTTGTCATCCGAGATGTTCATGTCTTTCTGTCTTCAGTCTTAAAGAAATTACGGTTTTTGAGGAAAGCATTTTAGGATTTTTCTGCATATAATGGACTTCATTGGTGCCCTGAATCTGAACTTCCAAAAAGCAGTTTAAATGCAGCTTCAAAGGGCTCTAAATGATCCCAGCCGAGGAAGAAGGGTCTTATCTAGTGAAACGATTGGTCATTGTTTTTGAAAAACAAAAATTTGTATACTTTTTAAGCACAAAAGCTTGTGTAGCACAGGCTCTGGGATGCGCGTCCACGGGTCATTCTTGAACGATTCATTCATTCTGAACGAATCTTTAATGTGACTCGGGAAGAACGAGTTGTCTCGGGGAGTGATTCGTTCAGTCGTGCATGCGCAACAGCCTATTAGGTTCTGTACTGGAATTAGTTCACCTGTTTCGAGTCCTCGGGTTTTTCGAGTCGTTCGTTCATCATATGGGGCTGTCACGTGATGCTGATTTTGCTAAAATGATTGAAATGACTCGAAAAAAGATTTGTTCATTTTGCTGAACGAGACTCAAAGGTCCGAGTTGGTAAAATGATCCAAACTTCCCATCACTACTACGAATCATGTCTAAGTTCATCGTCTGTATACTCCGGCTCAAAAAGGTAGAGTATTTAAAATTCTTTAATGCACGGCAAACCGTTGATTATCCTGCTTATTCCATGGTCATTTGCCAAGTTATAGACAAGTTCAAACTAGTACTGCTCTTTGCAGTGCAATATTTGACCAAATGAGTAAAAACAACAGTTACTTTCGTCAGTTACTGCACATTGAGGCTCTAGCATTCTGCCCACTTCAAATCAGACACAGAGATGAAAGAGTGCAGTAAGATCACATTTATTCAGAATGACTTATAGCATTTATTTAAATTAATTATCGAGCGAGAGATGACAGTTGTGTGTGTTACCTGTATGCTGTGTCTGTGCATCTCTCTCTACAAACAACAAATTAATTCATAAACAGCGATTTTACCACCTCTTTGCTGAGGAATATAAAGTAGCGATCTAGTATCTAGGCTATTTTATTAATGAAAATGGTGGGGAAATGTTGACAACAAGTTTATGTGTGTGTGCAGTGCCATCTGCGATCTCAGACCTTTATCTCTCTCTATCTGTTTGTGTGTGCGTTTGTGTGCGAGTGATGTTTGTTGGTTTATGTGCATCTATTAAAGCAGTGCATTAATATAGAACAGTGATTAAACCGACTTGGTACTACCTGTGCATTAAACGGTTTTACTGCATACCTGCCAGCCAATCAGAATCCAATATTCAGTTGACCATGGAATAAAATGGTGTTAATGGGAAGACTAATTTAAAAAAAAAAAAAGTAAACAACTCACACACCTAGATATAACCACTTTGTTAATTTAAAATAAAACTTGAAATGGCCTGAAGACATAATCTGAGAGTTTTTAGTGAGTAAATCTCTGTGTCTGTGACCAATATTTACTGAGCTTTGATGACTGATGAAATATTGAAAAATAGTATTCGTAATTAGTATATAGTAATTCGTTCACTTATAAAATATACTGTGTTTAAATTGTTACTGCCGTGCATTATTTTTATTGCTTTGTAAAATGCTTAAAAAACTAATTTGATGAGATTCACACTAGGCTTTAATAAACAGAATATTCATTACATTGTTAATGTGTTTAGTTTATTTAACCAACAAAATGTGACTGGGGGATGAATTGATTTTCTCATTTGAATTTTCTTTTTTAAAAATGAAATGAGAATTTTGCCTCCTCATTTCAGAACACCATAACATACCACTACACAATACACATCAAGTAGACTTGCTCCCTCTATCAAAATCAAGGGGTTAAGTGTCTGCCGATATAAACTTCCCTTGTCGACTTCATAAAGTGAAACTTTTAAAGGATGTGTGGCCAAATATGGTGACCCGGAGCAGCTGCGGCGCCCGGGGAGCAGTTGGGGGCTCAGTGCCTTGCTTAAGGGTCAGAAGACAGTGACGGTGGAAGAGCGCTCTGGACATTCACTCCTCCCAACTACAATCCCTGCCGGACCTGAGACTCAAACCCACGACCTCTAACCATTAGGCCACGACTGCCCCCAAAATGGCAGCAGTGATTCCCCTGGGGGGAAGTGCGTAGGTAAGTTTGCAAGCGTGTGTCTATCAGTAAAGTGGAAAACAGCCTAGCTTAAAAAATATTGACTCATTAATGAACAAACTAAGCAACAGTCTTCTTGAGAGAGTCAGTGAATAATTCACTCAACCATTTCATTCTGAAATTAAACTCTTGTCTTGTCTATACAGTTAATTCTGCTGTGGCTTAATTTGGAACTCTTTTCACTGGCAAAGCAAACAGTCATTGGCAATACTATGTTTTTTTATTTTAGTTTTCTTTGTTTTCTTATAGCTACATAAAACTACAGTTGAACCACTAATGTCAAATAGACTATTCTAACGATGTCCTTACTACCTTTCTAGGCCTTGAAAGTGGTAGTTGCATTGCTGTCTATGCAGGGTCAGAAAGCTCTTGGATTTAATCAAAAATATCTTCATTTGTGTTCCAAAGATGAACGGAGGTCTTTCAGGTTTGGAACGATATGAGGGTGAGTAATTTACGACAGAATTTTAATTTTTGGCTTAACTCTCGTTTTAAATCTCTAATAGGCCTGTATGTTTTGAGGCCTACATGTTCAGCTTCGTCTGGATGTTTTGAAAACGAGGCCAGGTTTTGTGGTAATATCTATTCACACAGAATGTGTTTTTGTGTTCCTCTGTGCTGATTTTACTTGCACCAGATGGACACGTTTGACTGTTGTGGTCGCACTTTGCATATTTTGCAGCATTTCGCACATTTGAGAAACAGCGATCACGTTACAGTTCAACTTTTAAAAAGGCATCTCTAGACCTTGTTATTTTTATTCCACTACCCTCCATCTCACTTTTTTAAACACAAAAATGCATTCTGTTCTGCATTCTGAATGGCCCTTAAGCATCACGTCTGGTAACCTGAAACCAGCCTAATCATACAGGGTTCTCTAAAGAAGATTATGCAACTTGTCATTTGTAAGTCAATTCTGAAAATACAAACTGTTGTATGTCTATGACGTCATGGTTTGATGGGACTATAATAGCATCTCAATGGCCTGAGCTTTAGTTTACATATTCCAGCTTCCCTTTTTCTTAGACTTTTAGTTCTGTATAAATATAACCACAGAGAATGGGAATGCAAGATCAGCACTATTGTGCTTAAAGTGTTTCGAAGAGAGACAGATGAAATATATAAAATGTATAAATATTTTAACCGTTCTCTCCATTTTGCACTGTAATTGTGCCAGGTACAAGGCACTGTGGTACAGCAGTAAGAGGTAGAGAAATGACTTATTAATAATGCAGAGTTTCTGTATGGAGCAGACATCTGCTGAGTGACCATGGTGGTCTTGGCTGACCGCGTTTGACTGCAGGTGAAACATCTGTCCGCTCACAGGGTGGGCAGTATTGTCTGGCAACCACCTAGCAGCACCTCTATTAACAACACATTACACAACCTTTAGACACAACAACACTGGCTCTGTGGGTTAATTCTAAATACTTAATTAAATGTTTTTTTTTCAATGCCACACTAGTATAATGACTAAAATATGCAGCTTTTAAAATTGTAATAGCATCATTTGTCTTTAATAATTATAGAATAAACATTACTATTCAAACTAGACTAGACTTTTTCATTTTTTAATGAAGTGGTATAATGCAAGGGTGTTCTGGGTGGTTGCCAGGGCATTTCTATGTAGTTGCTGAGTGGTTTTGAGTGGATTGCCTACAGATGGCTACTTCGTGGACCAAGTCAAAACAGCCGTTCCATGGCTTTCCATGGCCCTGTTACAAATGGCACATTTAGTTTGCACTTGTGAACTTTTGTAGTCGGGCATTATTCATTACTCCTGTCCTATTTGTCATTTTAGGTTTCAGAAGGGTCCAAAGCAGACTACTACCCAACATTAGTGCCATTATGTCACCAAAATGTGGAACATAAGGCTTTAGTCCAACATGGTTTAGGTTTTTTTGATCTGGGCTGCTTTGCCAGTCATTTTGAGACTACGTTTATAGAGACCATTGCCACCCAAGTGTAAAGGGTTGGCTAGATAATAGTCATAATATCGTAATCATAGTCTTTTGAGATAGGAGATGCCTCAGAATACTCATGGGCTATTTTAGAAACAGTGGGAGTGATATAAACAATCCTTACCAGATCCTGAACCAGAAGTGAAGTCATCATCATCTAAAGGGTAGTCACCAGACTGCTGGTCATCCAAATAGATGTCATCAGTTAAAGCAGGGGACTGACCAGACACCAGTACCTAGACAGGTAAACACAAGCAGAATGTTCAGAGCCAAAACGTCTAAGTTCATCAGAAAACTATTTGGAAATCTAACAAACTTGCTTCAAAGAAAAAATGTTTAGTCAATCCCATACATACAAAATGATCTCAAAGAAAGTTACAGAAAAAATTAAAGCCGCAAGCAGCGTTGAAAAGGCCCTTGCACACGGGTTCATCACCACCCGGTGGCTTTAGGAAAACAGTGAACGGTGAGCAATATGCATTTAAAGTCAGTCATTTATATGCGCCAAACTTCCTGCTGCCAGTTGGTGGTGTTATGACTGAATATTGAGATGTCTTCAAACCAGGACTTTGATCAAATATATGAAGTTTGGTGCAGATTGAACATGGTATGTTTGAGTTAGTGTAAAACATGACATATTCTGTTGCCAACAGGTGGCACTATGATTATAACTGAATGTTGGCCTTTAGATGTGTTCAGGCCAGGACTCATCGAACGTGTGAAGTTTGGGGCAGACTGGACATTGCATGGCTGAGTTACAACGACTTCCTTTCACATGGCAAAACATCGAACTTTGTCAGGCCGCCACGGACACGCCTTTTAATGAAAACTCAAGATCTTCGCAATTTAACATTACAAAGGCCTTTAGATTAGACTGACCACATATAATATTGGTGTCATTAAATCTCTAGGAGGAGTTTGTTAGAACGTAAAACATGGCATTTCCTGTTGCCAGCAGGTGGCGCTATAACTATAACTGAATATTAGCATGAGCATGCGTTCAGGACGGGACTGTTCACATCAAACATGTGAAGCTGATCAGACATTGTATGCCTGAATTATAACAACTTCCTGTTTCATTGTGAAACATTTAAGTTTGTCAGGCCGCCATGGACACGCCCTTCAACGAAAACTCAAGATCTTCACAATTTAACGTCACAAAGGGCTTTAGATTACACAGACCAAATTTGGTGTTGATCTGTTTAGATCTCTAAGAGGAGTTTGTTTAAATATCACGCCTGAAAATGGCAAAAACAGCACAAAACTTACAGAGAAAATTCAAAATAACAGACTTCCTGTTGGGTTCCGCACTTCATACCGAGACACTTTTTTGTAAGTATTGGCGTGTTTCATGTGTCTACCGTATTTCGTACATGTATGTGAAACACAGTTCGAGGGGCAGTTTGTTGAAATTTTATAGGTGGCGCTATCAAGCCATTTTGCCACACCCACTTCTGAAACCCATATCAGATGTACATTTTCACCACTTCTGACGCGTTTGCAAAGTTTGAGCACCATTGGTGCTCGGCCCCTAAAAAAGAATGTACATCACTTAAGTATCATTAACACATCAACCAAAACCTTTTTTACATTCAAAACAACACAGAAGAAATCTTGGCTGATTTTGTTTTATGCTGAAGACATAAACAACAAAGGTGCCCAAGGTTCCTCCCACTTCTGTTTCCCTGGAAACTACCTCAAAGAAAAGTAATGTTTGATTCTTTCCTCAGGAGAAAACTCTCTGAAAGCTCTCTGACCCACTAAAATGGCACTAAAACCAATCTAAAAGTCAGCATCTGTCATTTCTCCACACATTGTGGAGGTAACAAAAGGTTTATCGCTCTAAAGTAATACTTCAAGGTTGAGGGGGGAGCAAACGAACAGACACGGTCTAGCAAACAAATGCAAGAGGCTATCATTGTTGTCGAGAGAAGGGCAGATGGACCAATGTGTATTTTCAAAACCTATGACCCTTTATTTTTCACCGTGCTGGTATCACATCCTTCAGTGACCTTGTCATCTCCCATTCATGCTCGCTCGGGCTCAGCCGTCTCTGATCTTTTCCATCCATATTAACCCTTCGGCAAATCACAATGCTCCACCGACAGGACCAACAGCCACAATAAGAGCGGGCCACGCTTTGTGCACCTATGTGTGATTGTATTTCTTACATTGTGGAGGGCAAACAATGAAATGAAGCAGTGATATTGTCTGTAAATGTGTGTGTTTTCGATTAAAGTCTACAAGAGCGTCAATGGATCCGACAATGAGATTGGATAATGCTCCAAGCACCTTTGTGTGTAATCTGAATCCTCCTATTCACCCGGATGATAAATAATGGCACTCAGGTGATAAGGTTCAATTTTATAGCAGTCACCCATGCAGGATAAAAACCCAGAAAGAGCGAAGGGGTTGAAATCAAAGCCTGTGCAATAACAGGAGGCTGGAGCGGGTGCTGTTTTCAGAGGCACTGAGGGGGAGATTAAACGGGACGTGAAAGCCAATGGAAGACTAAATAAAGCCATAGAAAAGCCAGAGCCTGTGATCAGCCTGTGATCGGCCGTGGGTCCCGTTCTGGACATCTCAAACATACATCAGCCTCTGTTTGACTCTTCGCATTTTTCACGGTTTCCTCACAAAGCAAAGGCTTTCATTAGGCGTCATTGCTCATCGTGACAGAGAACACACAGGAAGACGGGATACAAAAACCCTGTTTAACCTCGACAGCTTACAATAACTGAACTTGAGTGACATAAGGGCTGTGTATGAAAGTTAAGGCAGCTGTCCAGACAGTCGATGACTAAACAGCCAGTGTTTTTGAATGAAGGTTCCCAAGCAAATTGCTTTCAGACACACTTCAAAGGCAATGTAATGTCATTTCAAATGATCTAGAACAAATTCAGCGAGGTTTAGACATACCTGCAAATATTTAATGACTACAATGCTTATGTCCAGGAAAGGTGAGACAAAGGTTTTTAAAAAAATGAAAAACAAAAAATAAAATGAGCCTATGTCTACCTGATCCAGATAGTTCACTCAAAATTCACTCAAACTCTTTCATCACTTACTCAGCTCCAAACATAACTTTCTTTCTTCTGTGGAACACAAAAGAAACATTTTAAAGAACGCCAAGAAACAAACAACACTGGACCACATTTACAAGAAAAATGCTGAGACTCTTCTCAAAATATCTTCTTTTATGTTCCACAGGAAAAAGAAAGTTAGGTTTGAAACGACATGAGGGTGAGTAACAGATGACTGAATTTTCATTTTTTGGTGCACTATGCCTTTCAGAGCTATTTTTACCTTAAAAGACCTTTAAAAACTACTTATGTTAATGTACCTTAATGTTGTCAGTTGAATAAATGATATGAATCTTAAACCAGATCATTCAGATGTTTCTACATTAAAGGACTAGGCCACTTCCAGAATAAAAAATTACTGATAATTTACTCACTCTCATGTCATCTAAGATGTTCATATCTTTCTCTCTTCAGTCGAAAAGAAATTAAGGTTTTTGAGGAAAACATTCAAGGATTTTTCTCCATAAAGTGGACGTCAATGGGGATCAACGGGTTTAAGAACCAAACTGCAGTTTCAATGTAGCTTCAAAAGGAGGAATAAGGGTCTTACCTAATAAAAAGTTTAGTCATTTTCTTAAAGGGGTCATCGGATGCAAAGTTCACTTTTACATGTTGTTTGAACATTAATGTGTGCTGGCAGTGTATGTACAAATCTACCCTATAATGATAAAAATTAATATCCCCTTTTTCAAATTGAGCCATTCTCAGATGCCTGTCACACTGTGACACACCAACAGAGGCCGCTCCCACTATAGTTGGTTGACATGAGCGTCTTACCTCAGACCAGCCATAACAGTCCGACCTCCATTGTTTCGATGCCGGAGCAGGAATGTAAGTTAGACAAGAATATCTCAGATTGAGCGATTGAGGTGTTGTGTTGCTGGATGTAATAATAAACATAGTGGTCGTCATTTACTCCGCTGAAGATGCAGTGGATTATGTTGGTTTGTGAAGGGAATGCACCTCCCGATCTACATCATTGCGAATCATTCGTGATCCAGCTTCACTTACAGCAGAAGTGAGTAAAAGGTTTTTTTATGAATCTTTGCGATCGACTTTCCTAATAACATGCTAGTTAGCAAGTTTAGCGGCTAAATGCGGCTAAAGTAAACAGGCTCGTCACTCCACAGAGAGAAGAGAGGGGAGGGGTGAGCAGAGCTCATTAACATTTAAAGCAACCTCGACCAGAACAGGATGATTTTTGCAGAGCTCATTTTGACAAGGTAAAAAGGGTGTTGTTTTACAC
>JAHKKF010522716.1:0-15775 GCA_019740295.1 Labeo calbasu
TTTTTTTTTTTTAACCTAAAATGACGGAATTAATATTTACCAGGTCCAGAAACTACTATAGAAAAAAAAGAACAAAATTTGAAAGTATTTCTCATCTGATGAACTTAACCAAACCCTAAAGTATCATTTTTTAATTTAAAACCACTAAATGAATGAAACAAATTCTTGGACTTGGGTCAACAAAACTTTCACCTCCTTAATTAAAATTAAAACGAAAAAGAGGAAAAAAAAACAAAACAAAACAAAAAACTAGCCAGTCTTCTGGACACTAATGTATAAGACTATAAAAAGAAGGATGACTTTGTGAGCGACTCAGAGCAGCTTGACATCACTAATAAAAGCACAGCTGGAATAATAAATGAGCTAAAGCCGCAGCAGGCTGCCTGTAGAGACACCCGTCCAAAGACGAGACACAGAACAGTAGATGTGAGCAGTAGCAGCATAGGTCCTTCCAAGAGAGAGAGAGACATGAGAGATGGAGGGAGAGGGAAATTTAAGAGCTGCCTAAATGAGGTGTTCAGTGGTCCGAGTCTTTACCTTTATTACTTTAATTACACAAAGAAAGAGCAAAATGTCCTAATTTCTGGGAATAAAAAAAGACTTGAGGCTCTTTCTGTAGAAGATGAAGGCATGACCGACGTTAAAACGCTATTGTGAAATTCCCTGAACATCAGTCTTTGCTTTTTCCCGCTTAATTACAACAAAACCACCAGCAAGATATAAACCATAATGTTGCTTATTCACTGAGGCCTGCGTACTTCATATTACAAATGCTCAAGTGGTGGAAGGCAAGAGCGGACAGCAGGAGACTCAGAGTCTAAGATGTCATTGAATTGAGCAAGAGAGGGAATATTAGATCACTTTGTTTGACAATGAACGTCAACACTCAATTTCTCTTAGGGCACAATAGTACAATGATTACAAAACCTAGTAAATGCAACAAGTATGTTGTGTGTGCGTATGATTAAAACCTTGAGTTTTTCAAATTCCCCAAAAAAAACAACTCACTCTCTCTCTCTCTCTCTCTCTCTCTCTCTCTCTATATATATATATAAAACTTATAGCTGACCTTCCTTTTGAATAGTACATGGTTTATTTGGAGCAAGAGCCAGTTATCATTTAATTTGTAGATGTATTTCCAAATAAAATAAAATAAAATGACAAAAGTGATACAAGTATCTGAGTATTAGTAGTCTAAAAAAGTACAAGTAACTATTTTCAATGGGCCTGTATTTCTTGGCCTACCAGAATGAAACAATCAGACAGCAGTTTGCCGTAAGGTGGTCTACCAAACAGATGATGTAAGTGAGGACTATCATCTGTTGAAAAGGATATCCTAGCATTTCATCTTGAACCAACTGGCACGTAATGCTGCCAAAGCTTCTCCGTGAGCCTGTGTAAATATTCAGATCGCTAATGTGTATCTGCACAATATCTATTACGAACGACATTGAAAAAGAGACAGACACCATTAGAGGGGCTGCTACCGTAACACAATCTGGCTGCCGCAAAGCATTTATATGTAGATTACATTAATCCGTGAGGTTTGTGGGTGAGAAACCTCAAAAAGAGGGCTACAAATCCAGTACAGAAGCATTAAGGTTCCCTGAATAACAAAGTGTCAGACATGATCTCATGGCGTCAACATCTATATCTTCAAAGTTCAAATGCAATTTTGTTCTGAAGCAGGTGGCCCAAGTATGATGGCATGCACAGATTGAAAGATGATTATTTTTTTGCATTATATCATTTAAACTTGTCGATGACAGCTAAATAAAATACAGCTGTAGCACATCACCATGACTTCATGGGGAACCGGTGTGTCACTAGTTTCATGTTAAACTGTTGAAAGAAGAAAAAAAAAATTTATTATCTGTAGCTACATTTTTGGTTCTGATGCAAAACGTCTTCAATAGCAGGTTGGCAAATGGGGGACTGAAAGTCCATGAAAGTCTATAATTTCTGAATGTATACCGACTTTGAATTGAGGTTTAAAAGAGAAAAAAAAAATAGCATTCAGAATCACAACTCAAATTTGAATTTAGATTATTAGAATGAATTTGATTTGTAAAATTAAAATGAAGTAAAAACTCATAAATAGTGCAATAAGTGTCATTTATATTTAGAAAATGAAGGTATGTCACAACAAATTTTGAATGAAACCTTTGTCTGAAAGGTTCTATTTCAAAAAAGTCTTGATTTAACGTCTTTAAGCCTTACAGACAAACAGACAAATAAAATGTTTTGAAATGTCACCAAATAAAACAAAATAAAATGTATACTTAATACATTTATACAACAGGCTGGACATTTCCCAGAATTACCTGTTGAATTTCTCTGTAATATCTGTAATCAAGCAAATAAAATTTCTGTTAATCCAAAATAAATAAATAAATAAATAAAAATTATACTTAATTAATTTGTATACAAGACTGGACGTTTCCCAAAATGAAATTACCTGCTGAATTTCTCTAACTGTAATCAAGCAAATTTAATCTCTGTTTATTCATAAAAATATTTTTTAAACAGGAGAAAACAAAAGAAAACAAAATAAAATAACTTGTACTTAATACATCAGGATGGAAATTTCTCTAACTGTAATAAAGCTCCATTTCTGTTGATTCCATTTCAAGTTCCTGAGTTTTGTATACAATTCAATTCTTATCCAAACAGAAAAGGAGCCAATTTGACCTTGGTCACTGAAACCACTTGAGTGCTGACCTCAAGACACATCTGAATACATCCAGTCATGGCATCATTCACTGAAAATGCTGAGGATTTCTAAATTGTTGAAACAGTCCCAAGATTCTGTTATTTAAAGAAGCTACCCTAAAGTCCTCATGCGTCTGAATGAATCTCTCACATCACAATCACTTAACTCACTTGTAAGACATGCACTTTTGACCTAAATGCAGTTTACAAAAGAGTCAAAGCATCCCTCTGTCAATGGTAATATAATCTACCATGAAATTCTCAATTTTCAAAATTCGTTCTGGTGAACAATGCTGACAATAAACCCCCATAACTAAAACAAAAGGTAGACGGCAGACGTCCTCTGAGGTTACCGTCCAACATCCAGTGACGGTGACAGCATGAATAACCAGCTTTGAAGGTGCACCAGCTTTGCTATGACTCAAGCACCTCAAGGTGTTTGGATATGGCAAGGGTCCCTAACAGTGAACAACAGCTTTAATTCAGCAAGACAGAAATCCCAGACACACCAGGTTGTACATGTGCACAAGCCTAGTGTTGGCAATAGGGTGGTGTGATATGTCTTTAGTCCAAGACGTACCCCTGAGCGAAAGAACAGAGTCAGGAAAGAGAAGGTCTTGGCTTGGGAGGGATAATTTGTTGTGAGGTCTTAAAGTCGCTGATCAGAGCTGAGTAGACATACAGGAGGAAAGAAGTCCTACCCCCTATGGAGCATGTTGACTGGTGAGCAATGAACCATGTAAAAGCCTTCAACAGTGACAGGACAACTCAGGTAAACAGGAAGGATGACGTCCTTCTCTGTTTTCTTAGTAGCTAGATGAAAAGTGCGGCCCATTTCTTGTTATTTTGGGAAACCTTTCGAGAGAAGCCCTGAAGGTCCTAAAGGAAAATTCAACAGTGAGGTGCAAACCGAACAAAAATAATTAACAGACGATGACTTAATCTTGTAATAAAGTTTGTAAAGACCTAATTCCACATGTATTTATTTAGAGATATACATGAAAAGCAAGGACTCTGGTAAAGTCATTAGGCTCTTGTGGAACTAGAAGATTTATGGCGAGACAGCCACATAAACGCCACGGCTATAAATTAACCCCAGCGGCCGACCCGCTTTCAATCAGAACGGTTCCACTTTCCAAACAGATTTGAGAGCTCAAGTTCAGGCTGAAATGGCCAGTCCTTCCTGGAAACCATCCTGAAGCCAGTAAGACGACTTGAGCCAGCGCACGTCTGGGCCGCCATGATATCATTCTGAATACAGCAGGTGCTTCAGACACATAAACCTTTCGGTGAATGAAGAGCCACATGAAGATCCCAAATGATCAACAAAACGAGAGACAGACCTTTGGTTCGAATATTATTTTATCACCCTATAAACAGAAACTGAAAATGGCAGGTAACATTGTTGTGCTATACAGATCTAGTACAGATCCAAATCCAGCTCATCCAAGAAAAACAACTGCAGAAGCTCCAAGACATGGTGCATTTCTGGTACAAAAACTATATTCAGTGGGAGCCAATGGGTTGAAGGTCCAAATTGCAGATTCAATGCAGCTTAAGGACTCTACACAATCCCAGCCGAAGAATAAATGTCATAATAAATAAAATGTCATTTTCGTAAAAAAAAAAAAAAAAAAAACCCACAAATGCTCATCTTGCACTAGCTCAACTTCTCGCCAGGGCTGCGTGATTAATCCAAGGCGTTTGTCATGCACATTTTTTCAGTGAAGACTGTTGTGTAATCAATAGTAAATATCCAGAAAGTTCTTTGAGATGGAGCAGCATTTAGTACACAGAGCCATAGTTCACAGAAAAGCTATTAATAGATTTAATCGCACGATTATGAAATCGCAAGAAATTATGCGCGATAATGACAGCTGTTTGCGTAGCTTCTCAGTGAACTACGGCTCTGAAAAGCATGTGAAAATACCACATTTAATAACATGTTTCTACTCCAAACTCACTTCATAACATCAGTCGAGTATTTGAAATAAATCTATCTGAGAGATGTGGCATTTTTTGTTTTTACACACTATAAAGGCACGCATAGCATTCACAGTATTCTAATCAGTGATAAAGGCACTGCATTATTATAAAGTGTATTGCAAGAAAAAATCAGATAAATCATACATTGTTGTTAGCTGCGTGTTTATTAGTCACGTTGAAACAATGAAAGCAGTTAAATCTTCTGATTATTCAGCTGCAGCGATCGTGATTGCATGGTTTCTTCTTCGGGCATATTTGGAGTTTCTGCGCAAGAGCTCCCTCTGGCCTTCGGATGGAGATTTACTGCTGATCACAGAACCATGCTTCACTGAAAGATACGCATGACAATCACAGCGATTGCGATTCCATTTCGATTTATCGCGCAGACATACTTCACACATTATGTAGTCATGCTGGAAAGGTCACATGTGAAATACCAGCCCAGTGTTTACAAAGCGAACGTGAAAAGAAAATCAAACGCCTTTACAAAAAAAAGGTAAAACAACGTCATACGTTTTTGAAGTTGGAAGTCGCCCTAACCTACCTTTTTCAACCGGAGTACACAGACGAAAAACTAACCGCACGTGACCTTTACTAGGGCTGAACGATATATCGTTTCAGCATCGATATTGCGATGTGCGCATCCGTGAAAGTCACTTCGTTTCATTTATACTTAACATTTTCTTTGCTTACACACAAGACACCGTGCCTCTACCCTGCGCCGAAACATCTAAAGTCTGTATCATTTGAACTTTGTGTCAGTACGTCATAAATAGAACACGGCATGAGTTTACTGTCAGGCATTATAATGATTATAATGGGTTCTAATTGCGTTTTGTCACGCTGTGCCGCTCACATCCGGTGTACACACGATAAGAGCCACGCAGATGCACGTGAACACTAAATTCTGTTTACTTCCGTGTCTATTTGTGCCTGAAATGACACATATGCACGAAACTATCAAAACACATGTATCTGCAAGTATCCTTGTAAAAGCTGTTGCTTATGGCTTAGGTAAAGGTAAACATCTGAGAAAGAAAAAAGGCTATATAACAGTATTTTCACAGCAGTTTAATGTTCCTGAGGCTTTCTGTGGCATGAATGCTAGGGTGAGTTCACACTTATGTTTGGTTCAATTAAAACGAACTGTGGTGCGAGTAAGTGTGAATGCTGCCATCCTAACCCTGGTGCGGTTTAAATAAAATATGAGCGCGACACGGACCAAATAAGGTGGTGTGCCTTTTATGAGCTCTTTGTGAGTTTGCAGGTGGTGAAAAAAAAAAAAAAAAAAAAAAAAATCATATACACACACAACGTGTGCGCTTAATCCAGCAGACAGCATTAGGTGTATTTGACTTAAGTCGGCTTTAAGTCAAATGCACCTATTCCTTTTGTTTAGAGTGTTTGGTAAGTCGTCAAGAAATATACGTCACTCAACCCGACAAATCAGGCTGTGAATGTATCACTATGCCTTTAGGTTCGGTATCTTTAGATTCGCTGTCAAAAATGCCAGTGTGAACGCTAAGGAGACCAGAACCTTTAACCCGATATCTCCCATTGAAGTCCACTATATGGAGGAAAAACCCTGGAATGTTTTCTTCAAAAAACAAACAAACAAAAAAACAACCATTTCTTTTCAACTGAAGAAAGAAAGAAATAAACATCTTGGATGACATGGGGGTGAGTAATTATCAGGAAATGATTATTCTAGAAACAAACTAATCCTTTAAGTGTATCAACATTCTAAGAACGGTGTCTTAGAATACGCCCACACTTGCTCTTACGCCCACACTTATGTTTGATTAATAAAAACGCGTAAGTGTTAGGACTAGGTCTCAGCTCCTAAATGATTTAAGAGTGCTGGAGAGGTCTCCTAACCTAGTTAGGAGTGACGACTGTGATATGATGAAACAACAGACTCTCCAACATGGATAAAGTGTTTCAGACTTGCATAACAATGGAATTTGGATAAATGTGATTCATAGTTAAACAACTGAAATCCATTGAGATATTTTGGCTGTAGTTCTTGTTCCACAACACTAAGGACTTTCTCAGTCAGCAATTAAGAATCCGTCTTAAACTTTCCTGAAAGTTGCTGTTAGTTTCTTTTTAAAAAGCTTTTAATTTAAGACTATTCTTAAGAGCACTTCTGAGAAGTTTTATGCACATGGCCCTTGGTTATTCAATTCTTTGCTGGCAAGTGTGTTATAAATCTTTTGACTCCAATCTAGAGGGATGCTCTGCACTTTGTAAGAAATTAAAAAAAACAAACATTTTTTGACATTTATGAACTTCTGGATGGTTTCAGTTTTATAAATATTTGAAATTGCTTGTCAGGTGACGCATTACAGATGACACACCCAACAGGCAAAGATCCGGGGAGCGAAAGTCATTTCTCTGGGATTCATCAAACAAATCAATGTCAGATCACTGCTGAAATTGTGCGTGTATAAAATGAAATTTTAGCTTATGACTTACAACAATGGTGTCTTTGGTAGTTCTTTATTGTCACAAGGTGCATTTGTATTTGAATCTACTGTCAATTTTAAATCAAAGGGAGCAGAATCTATGAATTTGCAGCAAAAATAATTACTGTGATAAACACTGTTAGATTGTGGCCATACCACCTGCCCCTAAAAGAAAAAAAATACTGCATGAAACAAAACGTGATTGAAATATTAAATAAATTCTGTGTTTCTGTAGGTCCAACAGCCATGCATGGCACTAGCAACACTAAGTTCATGGGTTCAACTCCTTGGAAATGCATGAACCAATAAAATATTTACCTTTAATGCATCACAAGTCGCTTTGGATAAAACCATCTGCCAAAAGTAAATGTAGTTCAATTCATGCAATCTCACACTAAATTATTCGACAGAAAGCAGACAATTAAACTCTGTGATGTTTGCTGGGTACGTGACAACCATCTAACCAGCCTGCAGACTCCTGGATCCACATGTAGACTGGAAAGATGCCTGCACACACAACCAGCCAGTGGAGACCAGCGACGGCAGACTGCAGATCAGCAGAAGATGGAAAGACTGGAGGCAAATGACCTCAATGAACTGATGGTAACATCTATTATGAAGTCGAAGAGAAAAACAAGGGCTGTAGGAACACAGGTGTGAAATCAAACTGAGCTTCGGATGCAATCAATCAGTCACGGAGAATTAAGTATATCTCTAAAGTGGAAGGAAAGGGCTTGTTTGTTTTCCGCGCATATCGTCATAACTGGTCTTTTGACCTTCAGGAAGACACAAGGACAAGCCCAGATCACATGGACTGTACTTTAGGGAAAATTACATAAAAAAAAAAAAAGACAATAAGAGATGTGATTACGTCTAACAAGAGCATGTCGCCAAAGAGAGTGGGGGGCAAAATAAACATTACTTCCCTAACAACACAGCTCCGTTTTCTCATAAATAAACTTACCGCATAGAGACATGACAGGGGAGGGAAAACAAATTAGATCTGAGTCAGGTGCATATTTCAACAGTGAATGAGGAAATGTCTCTTTAACATCTAATCCTCAAAAATCTGAAAGGTCAGTAGAGGAAAGTCACCCCATAGATCTAGGTAATGTTTTTCATATTACTTCAACTCATCTTGTCCTGACTGTCATACATCTTCACACTCAAACCACACTAACTACTTTTGGAGAGTTACACAAACATACAGCCTGCTGGAACTCAAAGTTGCACATGAATGTTTTAAATCTGCTTCTGTTCCACATAAAATATCAACTGTGGTTTGCATGTTTTACAAAGCACTAAGCTGACACCAACAAGCTCTCTGAACACAGCGGGTGAAAACCAGATGCTCTCTCATTTTGACAGAAATGGCAAAGATGAAGCCTCAGAAAGTATTACGGAAAGAGGAAAGATTTGATTCCAAATCAAACCTGTCGAAGTGTGTTTTTCAACTACTGGCACTTTCAACCTTGTAAAATTTTAGAAAATAAAATCTTTAAAGCAAAAATTTTCAACAGAAATTACTCCAGTCTTCAGGGTCAAATGATCCTTCAGAAATCATTCTTGTATGCTGGTTTCATGCTCAAGAAACATTTATCATTATCAAAGTTAAACAGTTTTGTGAAAACCTGATACAATTTTTCAGGATTCTTTGTTGAATAGATGCTTTAAAAAAAAAAAAAAAAAAAGCATTTATTGGAATAAATTTTGTAAAATGTCTTTTGATCTGTGTTAACGCACCATTGCGAGGGATGCATGATATTATCGAACCAATATCGGAATCGGCTGACAATGGCTTTAAATGTAAATATTGGCATTGGCCGGATATGAAAAATTATGCTGATATGTCTTGCCCATAAGAGGAATAACTCACATGTGCTCAGGATGTGCTAACGATTAGATCATGTCAGCAATGTAGCTCATTGTTGAAGCAAAGTTTTGCATGAATGATTACATTTACGTTTTTGGATCGGTGCATTTCGTTCCGTGTGTGACAGAGTAACGTAATAAGACCTGCAGTGGCAGCCTCCCCCGGGTCCTAACGCTCATTTGGTAAGGAGTTTTAATTCCGTAGGGGGCGCTGTTGGCCTTCTTATAATAAAATGAAAGTAAAATACACAAATTGCATTTAGACTGCGTTTCTGATTAAATAAAGCAGTAACTGATGTCATAAAATCATGAGTATGTTTTGATTTAAAAAGGTCAGAAGCTACAGCTTACATAAAAAAAAAAAACACTTGTAAATTAAATAATTTTATATATACACACTAATTTATTCATTGTCATTTTTTTTAAACAAAAGAAAACAAAAAACAAAATGCAGTGATTATTATATAGTTTATTTATAGTTATTTTCAAAGCTTCACTGTACTGTCATTATAAAATAACTTAATTATTGTTTAATTCTAACAGGTAAGTTCTTGTTAGAAACTAACCAAAATTAAAAATAATTTGCTTGTAATTTCAGCACAGGACAGACTTGGCGTTGTTTTGAAAACAAAAGGAAATACAGTACTGTGCAAAAGTCTTAGGCCACTAGTATTTTCATCAGCATCGGCTATCGGCCACAGTGAGTTGAAAAATATCTGCATATCGGATATCTGCAAAAATCCAATATTGTGCATCCCTAACCCTTGCTGAATTAAAAATAAATAAATAGTAAAAAAATCTGTGTTATATATATATATATATATATATATACACACTGAATATATTTTTTTTTTAATAAAATGGTCAACTGCATTATTTTAAGTCTAATTTTATGCATTGCATACATCCTAAATACACACAACTGAATATTTTCAATATTTTGTTGCATAATCTCACTGAATGGCAACTTGACTGCTTTGAAATGATGGACAGCAAATACATGCTCAAAAATAAGCAATAATGTATCTACAGATTTCTGATTTCTTACATATTTCATGACACTTTTTGTCTTTTGTAAACAAGTACACCAACTTCAGAGAAGAATTAGGGATAAGAAAAATACTAAAATTTAAATTTAGTATATAAAAATTTAAATTCATATAAATATATAATATAAAACATCTTCACACAATCTAGAGCTGGGTTTTGACAAAATTCACAATTTGATTCTGATTCACAAACTTGCGATTCTATATTATTTTGGATATATATCAGGTACGGTACATGCCAAATTTTCTCAAGGGGAAAAAAAAAAAAAAAAAATCTCTTAACTAATGCTGTAAAATATGTGAATTGTATTACATTACTGTAACATTGAAAGTTCAAATGAACACATACACACGCATATTACATATAATACAAATACAAATACAGAATATGGATTTCAGTAATTTGTACTCTCTTTAACATACCTTCGGACATTCATTCAAGTTTATTTTGTGCTGAAACTAGTATTAAAGTGGCATTTATTGTTTGAACACTGTAATAAAATTAACAGAAGTAAAAATCTTTGAAATCTGAGACTTTGTTTCATATCAAAACTAAAAGCAAAAAGCTTATTGTGATTTATTGGATAGGATGTGCATCACAATTTTCTGTTCATTAACTGAAAAGAGGCTAACCAATTGATTCTTGGGATTTAAGAACCAATGGTTTCGTAAAAATTAGAATCGCTTTAAAAAAAAAAAAAAAAATCAAGAAATCAATACCCAGTCCTATTAAAATCTATACATAAAACCATTTGTTTAGTACCAAATCTAAGTAAAGGCATGGTAAAAATGAGCTCATCCGATAACAAAAAGAAAAAGTTGAACCTGTTGAGTTTACTAAACATCAACCCCTGAGACATGAAAGTGCCCAAAGCTTAGGAAACACCCACAGAAAAATGACATCATGAACAGCAGGCGACACGACCATTCAGCATCCAAGCTCAAATTAGCCACCGTTGAAAGAAATATTCTCAAGATGCGCAGACCTGCCATTTCCCAACGGAGACGCCCATCTCAGTGAACAAAAGATTTATGAGTTAAACTGCAGGTGTTCACCTTAGACCTGACAGGACACACTGCCATGGAAGAGCCAATGCGTTCACACTCGGTTGCACTGGATTTAGGCACACAGTGCAGCCAATAGTGCACTGCCCTTGGCCAGAGATCACTGGTGAGAGCATCGGCCTCATGGGTAACACAGCGAGGAAACGACCCAATCCAACCAAACAAACACGAGCTCACATTACATACAGAACGCCATCTCTACATTGATCTGCCGTAGGAGGGGTTCAGATCCCTAATGGGGGTTCAACGTTCATCGGAAACTAAAGCGCTGACACAAGCTCAAACGCCACACCCTGGAGGTGACCGCATGTGGCCCGGTGGCCAAAACAGCGGGAGAGCGCTGACAGATAGAGGAAGAACAAACCACCCAGGTGGTTTTGCCAATTGCTGGGTTCCATTTTAACGACAGGAGAGATGCCACCACCCATGACGTCACAAACCAAAGAGATCAGCCTCAAAACCCGTATGATTCATCTCCGATGAGGAGATCTTTGAAACCGAAGCGAGTTTGGCACTTACAAGGGGGATTTTGATGCGAATGATGTTACTCTTCCCATGGCCAAGAAGGGATCAAGAAGAGAAATAAGACAGCAGTTTGAAGCAAACTCCTTTCAAAAAAATAATTCAAAACTGCTAAAAATGGGACTGAACACATAAATAAAAAGCTTTGTTGACCATGAGTGTGTAATAGCACCTCAATAAGCTTATCTAAAGAGCTAGTTCCCCAGACATACTGTCAACTAAACAAGCTTTTTCAAACCTGATTTGCCAATTAACAGCGTAATCCTACACCAGGCTTAATATGCATCTGGGAACGCAGCCAAACGAGGCATTGGATTGATTTCTGCGAGCATAAAAAACATTAGAGTCAGTATGGGATAGTGTATAATGCAGTAAATACCTATTGATGCCCAACAGATCTTGGTAAGAGTCCTAAAAGATTTATCTCTTCGCGTGGCAATGATTGAAACGTTTCATTCAATAGAATCATTATCAGCTGTACGCGCAACAGTATTTGAGGTCAATCGATGGCTCTTGATCATTAAAACCAGAGGAATTCACCACCATTGGATGACAGGACATTTTGTGTGACGAGCCACGGCAGTGAGCTCTCCGACATATGCACGTGCAAAAAGAACACATCCTCATCCTTTGAGGGTGTGAACGTCAATGTATTTTTTCCGACAGCACGCATTTTTATCATCCACCTACCCTTCACGAGAAATGATTAAATGAGAGGAAAGAGTGTTTGCAGCGTTAAACGCCTCGGCTATGAAAGTATTCCCTGCTGTTCCTACAGAAGTGCTAACTCAGCCACGAACACATTCCCTTCCCTGCCTTCCCTGAAAAGACTTCATTTTGAGGATGAAGAAAATAAATAATCCTGACATATAAATGATAGTCCCCACCCCTCGTTACGCTCCATCTCACTGGTTATTCTTGGATGGCTCGAGTGCTATAAGGAAGGTTAAATAGGAAACACTGTATAGCTCATGCATTTTAAAATGTAGCTCAGTAAAATGCAATATCTAGAAACGACATTCAGGAGAACTTAGCCTGGCACAGCCTGACTACTAATGAACACGGTTATTATAAGCTCTGAAAACGGCACTACTTTTTACATTTTAACTTAATCAATCTAATTAATATTCATGAACTAAACTCAGTCTGTAGACCCACCCAATTCAAACTTAGCAGTTTGACCAAAAATCTGCAACCAGAAACACTTGCAGAATCACTGCATTTTAATCACGATCCAAACAAAGATGCTACACGTTGAGCAGTTTTTGATGTAAATTAGACTCTATAATTTTAAAAATTTAAAGCAAATGTTCTGACCTTATTTTTGTGAATTATGCTACTTAAAACATAACTTGCACGAAAGAAAAAACAGCAAACAGGCCATAAATGAGAATGCAAATTCACTCTCTGACTGCAGGTGGCGCTTACGGAACAGCGGCAATAAGGAGTTTCGTTACTTACGTAAACAAAGCACCGCTGTGCGTTTAACAGTCCCTCCAGGACTTCGTGATTTTTTTTTGTGAATTTTGCAATCCGAATGTCTGACTTTGTGGTGAAAATTTGCGCAAAATTTGCAATGTTTTTTAAATAATTATGATAGCACATTTACCAGATTGTGTTATGTTAGATTCACAATAGTCTTACATGACACAAAGAACTAACAAAATGTATGACGTTCGCTTATTTGGCTAAAAAACAAACGACAACAGGACAAATAAGTACAACATAAATTAATCTGGGAAATCACATGCCGAACGGTGGGGTCTTGACCTGGTCTGTACGCATCACGGATCGACAAACCCTAATAGGCTATATGACAGATCAGTGCCAATGCTTCAGGGAAACTGCTTTGCCGGTCCAACGGCTCCAAAGTTTTGTGTTCACTGTTTCACACACACCAAACACGTGTGCATATCTATATCTTGAAAATACTACATTACAGCTTAAGTTTTTTTTTAAAGTAATTAATTTTATTTATTTATTTTTTTTTCTTGTGAGACCTTCATTTTTGCAGTTATTTGCGGTGAAATGGCAAATTATGCAGGATCACAAAAAAAAAAAAAAATGCGACATGTTGCTGATTTTGCGTTGAATTCAGCAATTGTGAAAAACTGGAGGGTCTGGTTCAAATACTACATTGATATGCATTAAAAATATGTATTATAAAAAAAACGCATTATTGTATATAGTGTTTACATAAGCATTTATACAGTGAATAATATTTACTGCTGGTTTTTGTTTTCATAATAGTTTTTGTTAACAACACTGGCGTTTCTGATGAGGCAAGTATTACGTACAGTGCTGAAATGATTCAATTGTCCCAACCATACTGAAAAACCACCCAAATAATCATCATTTCATCTCATTCTAGTGTTTATGAGCACAAATTCATCAACTACAGTGACTACAGTGATTTCTACTGAATTATGTCCAGAGGCAGAGGATGTCCTCATCCCAAACTGACTCATAGTCCTATTCTACCCCATTAATTTTGTTTCCAACCTGCTTAAAATATGGACTTGAGTTCATGCAGAAAGCAGAGCTCCATCAGGCACAGGAAACTGCTGTTTGAACTCTTTGCTCGAAGTGTGGATTATTCTTCCAGAGGGACCTGACTCTAACAGCTTTTGCCGAATATGATGCAAACCTCTGGGTCAGACTCTGGAGACACATTTTCCTTCTCTTTTCCTTTTTGCTGCTCATTTCCAATCCATCACACAGCTTCGCCCTGTCCATCAGAGCCTCGTACCTTAAGCAAACCTGAGATTGGCATATCCGATGACTTGCGGTGACGTCTTTGGGGTGGGTGTTGACACACTCAAGCTGACTTTGAATTGTCTGCCAAAATCTGTCAGACAGTCAAACCTTCCACAGACTTAAACCCATATTTCACAGTACCACACCTAATTGGGTTCCTCAACAATCTGTGATCTTAAAAGGTGTTGATTAAGAGGGATTAACTTCAAGGAGAGACCACCAACATCTCCACGCTATATGGCCATGAGAACAGGTGCGTGTAGGAACACGTCCACTCAAGGTTAAAGTTGTCTGGGAAAGTCACTTAATACTAAAGGGAAAACTGCAATTGGCCATTACACAGAAACACTCGAAAAGAACTGACCTCATTCCAAGACGTGGGAGAGTTTTAGAGAGAAGTGCACACAGCCGAACGTACAAGAGTGGAGGACTCACTTCATTGCTCGTACAAATAAAGATATCAAGCTTTGAACAGCGAGGCGAGGCGGAGCAGCCGAGGTCCTCTGAGAGACAGAGAAAGGCAACTTCTAATGAATGCAAATAGATTCGAAGTCGGTGAAGATGGGTAGGGCAGTAACCCAAGTATAAATTAGAAAAGAAAACAACGTAGGAGGAGGACAAGCTGAAACATCACCCCTGAAAATGAGCTAGAGGACTGTTAAACAGCACCAGACACAGTTACACAAGTGGCTGAAATCTGAATCTGACTTCAGATTCAACCAGACTGACATCACAACATATGAGATATGTGTGTGCGCATGTAAACACAGCAGGCGGTTCATAGAGAAAAGACAGAAAAACAGAATAGTAGCATAAAATGGTTTACAGGTCACCTACTGTGGTAATGAAATGACTACACACACACACACGCACAAAAAAAAGTGTTTCAACTTAAAGTGTTCGTGCTACCTTATAATTTTAAGTTTAGTCAACATGAACTGTTAAAGTTGTGCTACATGAGTTTTGAGTAGAGTAAACTTAAAAATAAGGCAGCATGAACACTAAGATGAAACAACTTTTTCAAGTTGTTTTTGTTTTTTTGTTGTTGTTTTTTTTTTTTTACAGTATACCACTACTGAATATTTTTCCTGTTTTGTACTGTAGAATTTATATAAACATTTATATTTGAAATTCTACACTACCAGTCAAAAGTTTTTGAACAGTAACATACTTAATGTTTAAGAAGTCTCTTCTGATCACAAAGCATGCATTTATTTGATCCAAAATACAGCAAAAGCAGTAATATTGTGAAATATTTTTACTATTTAAAATAACTAATTTCTATCTGAATATATTGTAAAATGCAATTTATTCCTGTAATAAAAGCTACATTTTTAGGATCAA
>JAHKKF010522717.1:0-10293 GCA_019740295.1 Labeo calbasu
TCTATATATATATATATATATATATATATATATATATATATATCTCAATTCAATATTATCAATTTCAATAAATAATTAAAACATAAATTAAAAAAAAAAATAATACAATCCTCAGAACAAAAGTGAAGGAAGAAAGTGATCAAAAGTATGTTTTTTTTAACCTATTAAAAGACAATAGTTACACAATTTACAAACAAATTTACAAAAACTGTTCTGTTCAATATTGATGTTAATAAATGTTATGAATCACCTACCCAGAAATAAAAAAAGGAAATATGCTTCAATGAGATCTTGACTGTGAAGCTCAACCTTTGCCTACCAAAATTCCACCTGCAAACAGGCAACTAACCCCAATGTAAAATGACGCCACAAGTCACATTTCATCACATCAGCTTGCAGTGGCTGCACACATGTGCTAGGCGCATCCAATAAACTTCAAATTCATATGACCTACCAGCAAGAATTTTAGCCAAAATGCGTCTTAGCCGAATAGCTACGCTTCATTTTTTCCAGCTCTCCCCAGAGCACCTGCCAGAGCGTTGCTGCTGTTTTTAATAATAAACCCTGACGTGCAGCCAAACGGCAGCATAAAACAGCAGCTTGTGTCCTGGAGGGAAGTCACAAGTTTAAAGACTGCGCAACCCGGCATTTTTCAAATTAACAAAGTGGGCTGGGAAGATATGAATATTCACGAGGTGTTATTCCCAACCGGGTTGTCGTTTAAGTTCCCCCATGTGAGCACAAAGCCCAATCATCTGTCACACCCCCCTTAATTCAATCATCAACCCTCATTCAATTATCCAATATAATATGCAAATCAACCCAACAATGGCCAACAAATGCTAATTACCTACATTAAAATAATTAAATTGGACGGCGGCAGCGCAGAAGGACTGAACCGCCATAAAAACCGAGGCCGTTTCTTTAATTAAGAGCAAAAATGTTTTAAATTAGAAGCCCATAAATTGCGAGGACTCTGACCCCTCCCTTCCCCGTCCCCCAAGGGGACATTAAGACGTCACGGACGAGGTTTCCGCGTGATGCGCGCATAACTAGAACCCGACCGAGTGTGGCGTACTCACACCTGCCGCGCGGTCGACGGCTTCCAGGTAAACGGAGCATGCAAAGAGTATCAGGGAGTCCCACTTCTTCATGCCAGGCTGATCTGTGATCTGTGCTGCCAGGTTAGTTCAGGCCCCCTTCCCCCCTCCGCCGGGGCCGAACAAAGAACGGGCCAACTGCCAGGCGACGGATAACAATGTCTGTTGCTGCTACACAGCGCAGAGCCAACAGAGGTGGCAAAGTCGCTGCATTATTCAACAGCTTCCTTTTGTTGCTATTGTGTTGCTTGTTTGTAAGGAGAAAAGTACACCTGCTCTTGATCTAATGACGACCAAACATTATACACACCTCAGTGACGGAGAGGAAAGGATCTTTTACGGTGCTAAAAATAAGCCTTGAGATACTGTATGAAGCAAACTACTGTTTATTTACAAATGTATCAGAATTAACACTGGTACTATTTGTTGGGATACCGAAATGTATCTTGTATGGGATCAGTAAGATTTTTAATGTGTTGTTTTTCTTTTTAAGAAGTCTCTTCTGCTCATTAAGTAGGGCCCTATGATTTTCGCGATGCGGAAAACACGGACGGAATCACGGAATCCAGTCATAAAAACGGAATTTACTGAATAACGAAAAAGTTTGAATGAATTAATCAAAAGCAGGTCATTACACATAAATCAAACCGCAATAGGAACTAGTATCTGTAAATATCACGCTGCAAAAAATACAATTTAAATGTGAATCCTACATGCTCTGCGTGTCTCGGTTTTAATGAATGGAGCAGATGAGCGGTTTTGTTTACTACACACACGTATGATGTTCGCGGTGATTTCAGCATCTGTCGTCTCACTAAATGAGGACATAAACACATGAACAATATCTGCTGAGAGTCACTTTATGAGCATTTGACCATTCCATTTTAGGAAAACTAGCGTTATATCATATACACACAGAAAGGTAGACACGGCAACCCGTCAAAAAAAAGTCTGGTTTACCTTGAAGACCATGTGCCATATATACACACTACCATTAGTACTACTACTAAAATGAAACAAACATTATTTTTTATTGTATAATCACACAACATTTCTTCAATGTTTTAATTTTAATAGTAAATTCCCCTTTGTTTGTCCAAAAAAAAGTTTGCTTAATTTTCAGTCATTAAAACATAAATGAAACTAATGTTTTATGCCTTCGTTTGATAACCAGAAGATTTTAAATACACAACACAGAATTTCTGAGGGTAAAAAAACCTTGCATAAGGCTACTTTAAAAATACATTTCAATAAATTACAACACAGAATTACTAAAACACAGAATTTGATAACAATAAAACATACGGTGAGAAAAAATAAAACATTTCATAGGGCCCTAACCATGTCAAGTTTGTTAAACCTTTATTAAATTGATGTGAAATTGTATCAGGTTTCATGAGTTTAATTAATTAATTAATTAATATTTGATTAATATTTAATTTAACCATTAAAAAGGAGTTGAGGAAAATTAAAATGGAAAAAACAGAATTTGAAAAAAAATAACAATAAAACTGAATTTGGGAAAAAATAAAACTGATTTCATAGGGCCCTAATTAAGGCTACATTCATTTGATCAAAAATCCAGAAAAAGCAGTAATATTGTGAAATATTATTTCAGTGTAAAATAACTCTTTTCTATGTGAATATATTTTAAAATGTAATTTATTTCCGTGATGCGAAGCTGAATTTTCAGCATCATTACTCCAGTCTCTAGTGTCCCATGATGCTTCAGAAATCTTACTAATATGCTGATTTGTTGAAAACAGTTGTGCTGCTTAATATTTTGTTGAAACCCGTGATTCTTTTTTTCAGAATTTTTTAATAAATACAAATTAACACTACTATTTAAAAGTTTGTGGTCAGTACTTTTTATTCATTCTTTTTTTGAAAGAAATTAATACTTTTATGCAACAAGGTTATGTTAAATTGATAAAAAGTGATAGTAAAGACTTTGTTAGAAAAGATTTCTATTTTGAATAAATGCTGTATCACAGGTTCCAAAAAAATATTAAGCAGCACAACTGTTTCAATAAATCAGCATATTAGAATGATTTCTGAAGGATCATGCGACACTGAAGACCGGAGTAACGGCTGATGAAAATTCAGCTTTGCATCACAGGAATAAATTATATTTTAAAATATATTCACATGGAAAGCCGTTATTTTAACCTGTAATAATATTTCACAATATTGCTGTTTTTTGGCAATTTTGACCAGATGAGCAGAAATCTTTAAAAAACATTAAACATCTTTTGAATGGCAATGTACATATGCATGTATAAAATTCATTTTTAACTCTTTTTAATTTTGTTTACTGTGATGTTCTAACATACATATTTTATGTATTAACATAATAAAATGACAATTTTTTTTTTAATTACAATGAAAACGAAATACAGTAAGTAAACTAACACTGATCTACACAGACCTTCCACAAATATGATAAAAATGTATAAAATTAGTTCGTAATCTGCTCTGCAATCCGCTATTTTTTGTCACTATAAGATGTTACATAAACTTATACTCCAATATAAAATTAACAAATGTACAAATTAAATAGATTCGCTGCAAGATCTGACAAAAAAATATGTTTGTTGTGGATAGACTATCATTTATTTTTTGAAAACCTCTTATTTTTATCAAGGCTGCATTTATTTGATTAAAAATATAGCAAAATCTAAATGTTGTGAAATAACTGTTTTCTATTTAAATATATTTTAAAATGTAATTTATTCCTGTGATGCAAAGCTGAATTTTCAGCATCATTACTCCAGTCTTTAGTGTCACATGATCCTACAGAAATCATACTTATATACTGATTAATCCTTTTTCAGGATTATTTGATGAATAGAAAGTTCAAAAGAACATCATATAGCCCTATTTAAAAATATATCTTTAGAAATGTCTTTATTGTCACTTTTGATCAATTTAATGCATCCTTGCTCAATAAAAGCATATGTTAAGTGTGGGTGCATTTGACACGAATGCTTAATATGCTAAAAATGCATATAGGATACCATATGCATTCATAAAACAAACGTGTTGGCATCCTTGCAAATTACATAACAGTAATAATGAAGGTAATCCCACCTGGTTGTCAGGGTGGTTGACAGTGAAGTAGCCGATGCAGATGATGAGCTCATGGAGCAGCTCCTCAGAGCTATGTTGAGAGCAGTACCACAGCAGAGAACTCACAATGTGTCTGAAGGCCAAAGACAGGCCCTCCGCTCCTAAAACACCCTGGACAGAACAGAAACAACCCGATCAGTGGATAAGTCAGCGAATACCACTTGGAAAAGAAGTCTTTCTGTGCATTAGAAATGAAAAAAATCCATGGAAATCACTGAAAGTAACACAAATGAAAACAGTTTGAACATTTACTGATGCTCATGCCATTCCAAAAATGTATGACTTCATTCTTCTTTAGAACACAATAGAAGATCGGTTTTGGAGAATGTTTTTGTAATCCATGCAATGAAAGTCAATTGGGTCCAACACTGGAGACTCTTTATTTTATGGACAAAACCACACTGAGATATTTTTTTCAAAATATCTTCTTTTGTGTCATGAGAAGAAAAAGTCATAGAGGTTTGGAACACCACAAGGGTGATCTTTTCTCAGCAGGAGGCTTGGTGCACGAGAATAAGGTGAAACTTGTTGCTCGTGACGTCTGAACTGGTTCTGGAATCAGTAGTCCCACCTCAAGACCCCCCCAATTCCCTCAAACTAAAGAGATGCTATCTGCTGGTCTACAGACAGTATTTATTAAACATGTCAACATGACTGAACGCCTCAGGGTCAGCACTGAAACTACTGACATTTTCTGCTGGGTAGGAGAGTGTTAAGGGACGGAGAGTCTAAACAACCACAAACAACAATACCTGAAAATCTCCGCATACGTAATAGGAGCAGGACTCTGGGTTTGCATCACCACAGACAGCCTGTTTGATATGACAGTGCAGCTACGCTGTTAGGCATAGAATCAAGAATAATTTACTTTTAAACGCATTGAAGCATTTTCAACTACTTTATTAAAGAGATAATGAACCAAAAAATGTAGTTTGTTGTTGATTACTCACCCTCATGTTGTTCCAAACCCGTAAGACCTTTGTTCATCTTTGGAACGCAAATTAAGATATTTTTGATGAATCCGAAGGCTTTCTAACCCTGCATAGACAGCAACGCAACTGACATGTTCAAGGCCCCGAAAGGTAGTAAGGACATCGTTAAAAAGTCAATGTGACATCAGTGGATCAACCGTAATGTTATGAAACTGCGAGAATACTTTTTGTGTGCAAAGAAAACAAAAATAAGGACTTCAACAATTTTCTCTCTATTGTGTCAGTCTTCAGTGCTCGTTCACAAGAGTACCACAACGCACGTGTGTGGTGCTTCTGTCGCAGACGTTCTGGCGTAGAACGTCCATCTCTCTTAGTTCACTGTCTGTATATTCTGGTTCAAATAAATACGGCTAGGCAAAAAAAATTACAAGTCATCCCCTCTGTCAAAATCTTAAGACATGTTCATGAAGACTGTTTTATGTACAGCATGCATCTTCCTGTCACATGGACTATTTTAACGACGTCCTTATTACCTTTCGGGGTCCTTGAAAGTGTCAGATGTGTTGCTGTCTATGCAGGGTCAGAAAGCTCTCGGATTTCATCAAAAATATCTTAATTGGTGTTCTGAAGATGAATGAAGGTCTTACGGGTTTGTAAAAACATGAAGTAATTAATGGCAGAATTTTCATTTTTGGGTGAACTATCCCTTTAAAACTCATTTTTTACCTAAATTAATAATTGCAAGACTTCAGATTTTTTGTACCACTACTGAACATTTGTTAATAGCACTATTGAAAGGCCAGCAAATTATGTAAATATTAAATTGTGTACAAATGTAATTTTTAGTTAACAAATTAGGATCAAAGTGTAACTACAGTGTTTAGATTGTGAGGATGACATTCATATGCTGGACAGAGGTACAGTAGATGGATGAAGCAGAGCTGTTTGCTTGTCTCACAAAAGCAAAACAAACAAAAGCAAATCGAAACAAACAAAGCACTACAACAAAACAAAACAAAAAACACAAAACAGAACAAAAAGAACAGTCCAATACAAAGACAAATCGAAACAAAACATAAAACAAACAAAATCAAAACAAACACCACAAAGCAAAAACAAATCCAAAACACAAAACAAACAAATTAAAACAATCTAAAACAAAAACAAAACTAACAAATTGAAAACAAACAAAAAAAACACCACAAAACAAAAAACACAAAAGAGAACAAACAAATTAAAGCAACCAAAAACAAACACAAAACAGAGCAAAAACAAATCAAAACAATCCAAAACATAAATCAAAACAAAAGAAACCAAAACATTAAAAACCACAACAAAACACAAAACAGAACAAAAACAAATAAAAACAGTCCAAAACAAAACAAATATAAATCGAAACAAAACAAACCAAAACACAACAAAACAAAAAACTGAACAAATGAAAACAAAAACAAAACAAAACAAACTAATTAAAACAATCCAAAAACAAAATATAATACAAAAGAGAACAAACAAATCAAAAAGAAATCAAAACAAAATTAACCAAAACATAAAACACCACAACAAAACACAAAACAGAACAAATAAACACAAAAACAAAACACAAACAAAAACAAATCAAAATAAACAACACAAAACAGAACAAAAGCAAAACAAATAAAAACACAAAATAGAGCAAATAAAAAAACTCAAAACAAACAAACACAAATCAAAACAAACCACACGAAACAGAACAAAAACTAATCAACACAATCCAAAACAAAAAAACAAATCAAAACACAAAACCCCACAACAAAACAGAACAAACAAATCAAAACAATCCAAAACAAAAACAAAAACAAATGAAAACAAAAAATGCAAAACAGAACAAAAAAAAAAAAAAAAAAAAAAAAAAAAAAAATCCAAAACAAAACACAACAAAACCAAACCAAACCAAAACAGACTTTAAATTTCGGAATTTCGGAACCCAAAATAAAAAGATAACCTTAAACATAATTANCAGAACAAACAAATCAAAACAATCCAAAACAAAAACAAAAACAAATGAAAACAAAAAATGCAAAACAGAACAAAAAAAAAAAAAAAAAAAAAAAAAAATCTCCAAAACAAAACACAACAAAACCAAACCAAACCAAAACAGACTTTAAATTTCGGAATTTCGGAACCCAAAATAAAAAGATAACCTTAAACATAATTAATCATATGCATTAACACTGTGACATTTACTTTGACAGCCATAATTAAAAATAATTTTATTTTTCATTCTGTAGTTTTCTGAATGCACCACCCAAGGCCAAAAACCAGTGTGCCGCAAGGTAACCTAATTAATACAAAAAAAGCAATTAAAACCTTAGGCTGTGCTTTAGTCAAGAAGCTCTGCTGCTAAGCAACCAGATCTAGTCTATAGGGCTACACTTATAGATCCAGTTTGGTAAGAGCTAAAACGGCATGTAAAACACCACCTCAATAAATCCTTAGCCCAGGGTGGACTCTCATCCACATCATCTAAAGAAACAATAATAATGCATTGTCCAAAAGTGCTGCTGGTACCTCCTATTTTGGGATGAACTTTTTTCTGTGTGGGTATAACCAAAGTTAAAGCTGAAACCCAAGTAAAAAAGCCATACAGCAACTAATACATTAGTGAATCTTTTTGAAATTAATTAATTCACAATTAATTAAGCTAACGCTCTCAGCACTACATATGATCTATTAATTGTTTCTTGAACTGAACACACTTATTCATAGAGTCTGAATCACTACTGCTGTCTCTCCAACTGAAAAATTAGTAGCATAACTACTTTCAGTTAATTACTGTTCAATACTGACTTTATTTACAAAGAACAAAATTAAAAATGCCCATCATCCTGATTCTCAGCTGTTGCAATAGTTGGCACGAGACACTACAGCAACACATTGAAGTAATTCATAGGTTTTACGCCCACCTCGTTCACGCCTAGGTGTTTACATGATGATTTAGCCTAGCGATACCGTTCTTGTCTCTTTATCATGCCGGCTGAAGTACGACCGGAGCCTGTGCACGTTACGCCACTCTCCGTCCGCATTACTCACCCGAAGCTTTCAACATGGCTGGCCCGGGGTCAAAGGTCAGGTGTGTTTACATCCACCGGGTTAACTTTGTTCTGTGAAGAAACACTGATATCCTACCAGTGGCTCTGAGGGCATTTGGAGGAAACCCTGGTTGGAGCATTAGCTTTGAGGCTTATGACTTTACGTACCAACACAAGCATTAATGAGAGCCCAGGAGCTTTCTATTGCTTTCACCGTTCACAACGTCTGTCAGAACGCTAGCTGAAGGCCAAGCCAGTGGTCTGACTGCTGCGTTTAGAAAAAAACAAGCTGTGCTGCATTACTTTAAGCAGACAGGGTGGCTTCAGAGAGCTGAACTACTCGAACAAGATGGACAGCATACCACAAAAGAGACGGTCACATACAAGCATCCTTCCGCAGAGCTTTGAATCAAAGAGGCAGGATTTTAGAGATTGTAAACAGGACCAGAGCAAAAAGGTTATCCATCACATGAGAGGGCCGCGGTACTTTTCAGAAGGTAAACATGGTCTTCTGGACTGTATAAAACACTTGAGCCAGATTCTTTTTTCTCTTTGTGCCCTAAAAACTTTGGTGTGCATACTGATTTGTCAGTGATATTTATTTTATTTTTTAACTATATAACATTATATTTATAATATAAAGGAGCCACAGCAGAAATGAATACCTGGAAGGCTGAGAGGTCCAGTAGGGCAAAGGTGTTGAGGAAGCGCAGTCCCTGAAGGGCCACCTGGATGACACTGGGGCTGTACGGCTCCTGGGGGCCCACAGGGCCGGCTGAGAGGGAGTCAGGAGGGGCACTGTGGAGCAGAATGCAGTACAGCATGTGGAGGACGCCCACCAGGTCGGTGCTCTGCAGGAGGGCCGTCAAACCGGTGGGGTCCTGACGTTTGTTGTCAAAGACGCTCAGGGATCTGAAGAGGGTGAAAAAATTGTAATGTGGTTATTATGCTATTTTCACTTTATTATTATTATTACTATTATTAGTATTAATTATTATTATCATCATCTTAACTGCTGCAAAAAAATACAACAACAACAACAACAACAACAACAACAACAACAACAATAATAATAATAATAATAATAAATGATGATGATGATGATGATAAAGTATTATTATTATTATTAAAATATATTTAACTCATACTTAATACAAAATACAGTAATAATAATATTAATAATAATCCATTATTTTATTATTATTAATTATAATAAAACCAATTTCATTTAAGCATTCTGCTATAATACTATTAATATAACACTTATTATTAGCATTAAAGCATTAAAATATATTTAACTTACCCTTCCAAAATATTATTAATATTAAAAATATTTAACATGCTGCCAAAATATTATTAACAACAAAACAAATAATAATAATAATAATAATAATAATAATAATAATAATAATAATAACCATAATAACACTTGCCAAAAATATTACCAACAACAACAACAACAACAACACTGTATTATTATTATTATTATTATTATTATTACTACTACTATTACTACTATTATTAAAAGCTATTAGGCTTGTACTCCCAAAAAATTCAACAATGCATTATTTTTAATATTATTACAAAGAAATGTATTTATTTGACCATTCTGCTATAATAATAATAATAATAATAATAAAAAATAATAATAAATTATTATTATTATACATCCAATTTTAATTAATCATTCTGCTATAATAATAATAAAATTATTATTATTAAAATCTATAATCCCATAATCCCAAAAGCTAATAATAATAATAATAATAATAATAATAAAAACAAAGTATTATTTAGTGTTAGTATTATTATTGTTATTAACTTATGCTGCGAAAAATATCAACAACAATACTACTACTACTACTACTACTAATAATAATAATGCATTATTTTTACTACTATTATTATGATTATTATAAAAACAATTTTATTTAATCATTCAGCTATAATAATAATAATAATAATAATAATAATAATAATAATAATAATAATAATAATTATTATTATTATTATTATTATTATTATTATTATTATTATTAGTAGTAGTAGTAGTAGTAGTAG
>JAHKKF010522717.1:10343-25453 GCA_019740295.1 Labeo calbasu
AGTAGTAGTAGTAGTAGTAGTAGTAACATTAAAATATATTTGACTCATGCTGGCAATACTAACAACAACAACAACAACAACAACAACAACAACAACAACAAACAAACAAACAAATACTACCACAGTTACAGAAACAATAATAATACTACTAATAACTAATTTTAATGTCATTTTTGAGAAAATAATGAGTTAAATAAAACTTTGTTTTTATACATTTCAAAAACTAAAATGTAAGACTTTTTTCATTCTATGCAACGTGATCTGTAGATTCTGTAGCAGATCATGCATAATTATTTTTAAACAGTAGGCAGTATGCCAATCTGAACATAACCTAAATGAACACATAGCAACAGGCATTCAGAAAAGCACATAACGTTGTGTAGGAAAGAACTCTTACTCAAATATCCACAAACAAGATCAATCACACATGACGTGGTACAAAAGACCACTTTGTTCAACAGGTAACACCCGTTAACCATTGACTCACACTCAAGAAAAGAAAAACAAATTAGGGTCAGAAATTCTGTTATTCAATTAGCAAGGCCAAAGGTGCTTCTCATTGTATCATATATATCAGGCCAGTACAAATAAGGTTACCCATGTTTATGCACCTTTCAATCTGAATCACCTTTCAAAAAAAGGGCTGTCGTATAGTGCACAGTATGGTAAAAGGTAGCAGAGGTGCGGTCTGAAAGCATCAGAACCTGAGGTGCTGGTTGCTTGCCGCAAAAACTGAAGACCCAGGATGTAGGGGAGTGTGGGATGTCTGGTCCTTGCGGCTTCTAGATTTACTCACTAGACCAGAGCCTGTCCATTCTGATATAAATAACGAAGGCAAGCCCCATCTGTGAAGCATGCCTAAGGGGCAGATATGCTTAACTGGTAACATTTGGCCCTGCCTGACTCAGGAATGAACACTAAGACACAGTGAGGGTGGCTGTGGTCTAATATAAGAGGAGAAATATGAAAGACTTTACACTTCTGAGCCTGGGAACAGGGACTGGAGATCAGAGAGAAAGACACAAAGACAGAAGTAGTAAAATTGAGATACAGAAGAAAGAAAGGGACTATATGTTGTGTAGAGTGACGGATAAAATGTGATGGACAGAACATAAATTTAGAATAACTGTATAGAATGTATGCTTGGACTAAATGTAATTATATGTAATGATGACAAACGTATAGAACTAATGTGTAGAATGTACACCGAAAAACAGAATATAGTTGCCAGACATTTAGAACAAATATACAGTATGTATAGAATTTGATAGAATGTGGTAGACAGATGTATAGAAAGAATGCATAGAGATGACAGACTGTGTTAGCAAGAACATATAAATAGAATGTATAGAAATGGATAGAATGTGGTGGCCAAATGGACAATGTATAGAGAGATGGACAGGATGTGGACCGATGTAAAGAATAAATGTACAGAGAGAAATAGAATGTGACTAATAGAATGTGTAAAGAGAGACTGACAGATTTATAGAATTAATGTATAGAAGTGTAGATACAAGAATAGAGCATGGTGTATAAACGTAAATAATGAATGCATAGAAATGAAAAAATGTCACATGGAGATATAACATAAATGTGTAGGATGCATAGACATAGATGGACAGAATGTGTTGGACAAATGTATAATTATAATATTTCATAGAATGTACAGTGAAAAACAGAATACGATGGCTAGGTGTTTAGAACGAATATACAGAACGTATAGAATTTGATAGAACGTGGTGGACAGATGCATAGAGGTGATAGAATGTGTTAACAAGAACGTATCATTAGAATGTATAGAATTGGAGAGAATGTGACGGCCTGATGTAGAAAATGTATAGAGAGATGGACAAGACATGGACAGATATAAAAGAATAAATTTACAGAAACAAATAGAATGTGACAATGTAAAGAGAGACTGATAGAATTTGATGAATAGACTTATAAAATTAATGTTAAGAACATACTGAGGAAAAAATTGAATTCGGTGGACAGATTTATAGAATTAATGTATAGAAGTGTAGAGTCATGGATAAAACATGGTGCACAAACGTAAATAATGAATGCATAGAGATGACCTAATGTCATATGGAGATAGAATAATGTGTAGAATGTACAAAGAAAAACAGAACATGGTGGCCAGATGAATATATTCGAATGAATATACAGAACGTAAAGGAAGAATGTATAGAGATGAGGGTGTGCTAGCAAGAATGTATAAATAAAATGTCTAGAAATGTATAGAATGTGGTAGCCAAATGTAGAGAATGTATAGAGAGATGGACAGGAGGTGGACAGATATGAAAAATAAAAGTAGAGAGACAAATAGAATGTGACAAATGTATAGATTAAATGTACAGAACATAAAGAGAGGCACATAGAATTTGATGAACAGATTTATTAAAGAATTTTAAGAACATATTGAGGAAAAAATTGAATTTGGTGGACAGATTTATAGATGATCATGTACAGAAGTGTAAAGTCATGGATAGGAAAATTGTACACAAATATAAATAACGAATGCATAAAACGCACTAAGTTGACAAAATGTCATATGGAGATAGAATATTTATTGGATAGACAATGGCAGAATGTGTTGGTCAAATGTTTAGTTCTATTGTGTAGAATGTACAGACAAAAACAGAATGCGGTGGCCAGATGTGTAGAACTAATGTGTAAAATGTACAGAGAAAAACAGAACATGGAGGCCAGATGTTTAGAACGAATATACAGAATATATAATATTTGATAGACTGTGGTGGACAGATGTATAGAACTAATGTGTAGAATGTACAGAGAAAAACAGAACATGGTGACCAGATATTTAGAACGAATATACAGAATGTATAGAATTTGACAGAATGTGGTGGTCAGATGTATATAACTAATGTGTAGAACATACAGATAAAAACAGAATACGGTTGCCAGAAAATTAGAACAAATATACAGAACGTATAGAATTTGAGAGAACGTGGTGGCCAGATGTTTAGAACAAAATTTGAAAGAAAGTGGTGGACATATGTATAGAACAAATATACAGAATGTATAGAATTTGATAGAATGAGGCAGCCAGATGTTAAGAACGAATATACAAAATGTACAGAATTTGATGGAATGTGGTGGACAGATGTTTAGGACAAATATACAGAATGTATAGAATTTGACAGAATGTGGTGGATAGATGTATAGAAAGAATGTATAGAGATAATAGAATGGGATGGTCAAATGTGTAGAATATACAGAAAACACAGAACATGGCGGCCAGATGTTTAGAATAAATATACAGAATGTATAAAATCTGACAGACTGTGGTGGACAGATGTATAGAACTAATGTGTAGAATGTACAGAGAAAAACAGAACATGGTGGCCAGATGTTTAGAACAAACATACAGAATGTATAGAATTTAATAGAATGTGGTGTACAGATGTTTAGAACAGAATTTTAAAGAATGTGGTGAACATATGTATAGAACGAATATACAGAATGTATAGAATTTGATAGAATGTGGTGGACAGATGTTTAGAACAGAATTGTAAAGAATGTGGTGAACATATGTATAGAACAAATATACATAATGTATAGAATTTAATAGAATGTGGTGGTCAGATGTATAGAACGGATATGCAGAATGAATAGAATTTGACAGAATGTGGTGGACAGATGTTTAGAAAGAATGTATAGAGACAACAGAATGTGTTAGCAGTATGTATAAATAGAATGTATAGAAATGGATAGAATGTGATGGCCAAATGTGTAAAATCTACAGAGAAAAACAGAACATGGTGGCCAGATGTTTAGAATGAATATACAGAATGTATAGTATTTGATAGAATGTGGAGGACAGATGTTTAGAACAGAATTTTTAAGAATGTGGTGGACATATGTATAGAACAAATATACATAATGTATAGAATTTAATAGAATGTGGTGGTCAGATGTATAGAACGGATATACAGAATGTATAGAATTTGACAGAATGTGGTGGACAGATGTTTAGAAAGAATGTATAGAGACAACAGAATGTGTTACCAGTATGTATAAATAGAATGTATAGAAATGGATAGAATGTGATGGCCAAAAGTGTAAAATCTACAGAGAAAAACAGAACGTGGTGGCCAGATGTTTAGAATGAATATACAGAATGTATAGAATTTGATAGACTGTGGTGGACAGATGTTTAGAACAGAATTGTAGAGAATGTGGTGGACATGTATAGAACAAATATACAGAATGTATAGAATTTGATAGAATGTGGTGGACAGATGTATAGAAAGAATATGTTAGCAGTATGTATAAATAGAAGGTATAGATATGGATAGAATGCGATGGCCAAATGTAGAGAATGTATGGACAGATGGACAGAAGGTGGACAGACAACTAGAATGTGACAAACATATAGACAGAATTTATGTATAGAATGTTTGAAGAGATGGTCAGAATGTAACTGACACATATACAGAATGAATATCTAGAGTGTAAAGAGAGATGGATGTAGAGGTGAGATAAGGACATCATCTAGAAATGTGACAAACCACCAGTTGATCAGGGGGGGGAAGTTGAGCCTCTAAGCAATGAAGCTGACCGTCCAAACATCTCATACACCAATGACCATCTTGGAGCGCTTCACACAGCAACACAGGAGCCAACGTGGAGGGAAGTCTTGGAACTTGGACAACCATCTGTCAGCCAACAGCACTGGCTCCACAACTATGCAAACTCGCCTCACTCCCTGGCCATCTTGTGTTGCAGCACATTTAATTAAGACCCATCTTACCAGATTTACAGCAGTGTGTTTGTGTGTCTTAGTCAGGACAACACCCTGCAGATTAGCAGGATTGGTAACTTCATACCCCTGAGGGTCTGAGCAGAAGCTCTCCTTCAGGCTGATCTGAGACAAGATCTTCTGTTACCGTCGCAACAGCAAGGCTCTGGACTTTGTTATCAAGAGCTGATCCCTAAACAGCACAAAAGGGGCAGGTTCTACAAGGTGTCACATTGCACATCCATGAACACTACACCAAGCGCACTGGAGGGGAAACAGACCTTTCGGTAAGCCAAGGGGGGAAAGGAGTGTCAAGCTCACTGAGGGGGAAACCTCACCCTCGGCAATGAGATCACAGCAAGTGCAAGAGATCGACTACTCGAGAATAAGCTTCCGGGTGGAAGCCACCTCGGTGGACTGATCTCAGCTCTGCGCCCCTCGTCTACGTTTAACCTTAAGAAAATCCCCAGAGCTGGTCTCAGTTCAGAGGAGAAGGGCAGCATCCGCCGACAGTCGTGATCAGTGTCTACATGAAGGAACAAAGACTTGGTTCTCACAGAGTGACTGTGCATGACGTACTTCACATCTCCTGACCCTGAAACAGGAGACAGCGGAGTGGGATGAAAGTGAAAGGCCTGACAGAGGCAATTTGAGCCTAACCACTGACCCCAAATCAGCATCGTCTGATTAATCCATGCTTACAGCTAAACCTGTGGTAATGCTGTTAGCGTCTACTTGATTTAGAGAGGACGAGACAAAATATATCTGGAACTTTGATTTGCCATGAAACGATTTCCGTGAGGGAAAAGGGCAATTTTATGACTCAAGAAAAAAAAAAAGGTTTCTAAATCAGTCAAGGTGACTAAAACTCTGCTGGATCCTTGACACTGTGGCATAGAGTCAGGGCGGTTGGAGGGAATGGGGTCAGGATGCGAACACGTCCTGGTCTCTCTCCCAATACCTTCTTGTAGCTTTAAACCAGGAGTGCTCGGTCTTGCTTCTGCTAATTTTAATCAAGGTTTAGAAGTACTTTATAGGGAACCCTGGGTATTATGACTTGTACGGCTTAACATAACATAAATAATGTCTTTTACTGAAATACGTAGTAGAAAACCCATGAATTTACGTTATTTTAAAAAATCGTTTTATACATATTTTGGACTATGGGGGGCACCATTATTTTGATGATGTAAAATGGTTGCACTGAGATACTGAGATATGAGATACTGGCGCTACCCGTTACTATTTTTACCGCAACACAACTCGGAATATAACATGCCGATGCGACGCCACATTGTGTGGTTTTTGGTTGTAATTTTTAGTCGAAGGACGACAAGAGAAGCAATGCAAGTTTTCACTGCTTTCCTAGTGATAAGAAGAGGAGAAAAGAATGGGAAGATGCCTGTAGATGAATAAAACATCTTAAAGACTTGTCTTTGTTCTCTTCACTTTAGCTCTGATGCCTGATGCTTTTAGTAAACCACAGCTACTGAAAGAGCTTACAAACGGCAGAGACAAGAAACGCTAGATGCCATCATGGCGGGATGTAAACATGTCGACGCCTGGTCACCGAAACAGTTCTCAGCGTGGATTTCACTCGATATCGGGGACGTTTAGACTCCATGTGGGGCAAATCGATGGTATGGCATTTGGTTTAAGCCTACGCTTATATCTATGGCCACCTATAAGCTTTTTTTTTCCAAGTTGTGTATTCAGAGTTGTGTTGCGGTAAAATAGCAACAGGTAGCGCCAGTAGCTCACTAAGTGCAAACATTTTACATCATCAAATAATGGCGCCCCCCCCCATAGTCCACAACTATTATAAAATGATGTGGATTTTTACTTTTACTAAAATATGTAGTAGACAACCCATTAAAGATTTACATTAGTTTTATACATATTTTGGACTATGAGGGGCGCCATTATTTCAATGACGTGAAATGGTTGCATTCGGTGAGCTACTGGCACGACCTGTTGCTAATTTTTCCGAACACAACTCAGAATATAACATGCGACGCAATGCCACATTGTGTGGTTTTTGGTTGTAATTTTTAGTCGAAGGACGACAAGAGAAGCAATGCAAGGTTTCACTGGTTTCCTAGTGATAAGAAGAGGAGAAAAGAATGGGAAAATGCATGTGGATGAATAAAACTTCCCAAAGACCCACGTCTTTGTTCTCTCCACTTTAGCTCTGATGCCTGATGCTTTTAGTAAACCACAGCTACTGAAAGTGCTTACAACGGCAGAGACAAGAAATGCTAGATGCCATCATGGCAGGATGTAAACATGCCAACGCTTGGCCACTGAAACAGTTTCTTAGCATGGATTTCACTCGGTATTGGGGATGTTTAGACTCCATGTGGGGAAAATCAATGGTATGGCATTTGGTTTAAGTCTACGCTTATATCTATCGCCACCTATGGATGAATAAAACTTCTTAAAGACCCATGTCTTTGTTCTCTCCACTTTAGCTCTGATGGCTGAGGTTTTTAGTAAACCACAGCTACTGAAAGAGCTGGATGTAAACATGCCGACGCTTGGCCACTGAAACAGTTTCTCAGCATGAATTTCACTCGATATCCGGGGGGGGGGGGGGGGGTGGACGATGGTACGGCATTTGGTTTAAGCTTATGCTTGTATCTATCGCCACTTACAAGCTCTTTCAGTAGCTGTGGTCATAGTATCAGTATTTTATTTTCCGAGTTGTGTATTTAGAGTTGTGTTGCGGTAAAAATAGCAACAGGCAGCACCAGTAGCTCACTGAGTGCAACCATTTTACATTATCAAATTAAAAGCTTTTTTAAAATAATGTAAATCTTTCATGAGTCTTCTACTACATATATCAGTAAGAGACATCATTTATGTTATATTAAGCCGTACGCAGCACTGGAAGAAACTTTTCCTGAAAAGTAGATCTCCAGAAGTAGGACTGCACACCCCTGCTCTATAGCAAGGAAACGCTCTATTAGTTAACTTTAGAGAAGAAAGTCCCCTGATCCAAAGCAGAACAAGCAGATAAACCACCATTTGACTGCAGCACAAGCCACAACTCATAGGCTAACACGTCGTCATTAGCTCAGCACAAGCGCTTCTTGACAAGCTTTTATTGGCGTTGATGACTATCGATATTTAATCCCACCAAATACACTCGTAGCCGGTGACAGAAACACAAAGCACACGCTGTGAGAGCAAATCCCAGGTTCTGGCAACTGCGAGTGAGCAAAGCAACTTGGAAATGTCTAACACGAACCACAAAGGGACAACTTCCTGGCCTTCGGCGCAGTGAAGAATGACGGAATTGAGCGTTGACTTGATTATGAAAGATGCTGATTATGCCGCTGAGCAGGACTATTAAAGAGACGACTTGGCACTGGAGTTTCTCACAGATATTCAGTGTCAGAAGCCAAAGGATGTTGGGAGAGACACTGGAGTTGTCATAACCAGCTGGGTGGCGTTATAGCATGCAACAGCTGGAAGAGAACATAGCTGGCCAATAAAGGAGGAGCTATGACCTTTGAAGAAACTCCAAAATCCAAGTGGAATGGACTGGAATAGAATTTGTGCAAATGCAAGGACTCATACTCTGGGACGGAAACAGTCAAGATCAAGAGTGTTTCAAACATTTTTTTGTTATATTATATTGGGTTTTCACAATGTGCAGAAACCACCACTCCTAAAATGTCTACAGTGCAATTTAAAGTATGTCAAAAGGAACAGTGCAGCATCACAGTGATTTGTCTTTTCTGCAAGTCGGGGTCAGAGGTCAAAGGCGGGATATCGCAAGCTGTGACTGTGTGGTTAGCCTCTGTCAGCAGTTGTGCATGCACAAACGCACTCCGACACACACACGTGGGTGGGCCGCAGGCAGGAGTTTACAGTGCGGGGAGACAGAGCTGCGGGGCCGCTAGATGACTATCAGCACAGGCTCTGCAGGGCTAGCGTCAGACACTGGGAAATGAGCTGCTGATTGATGGGGCTGCTGTCTCTGGTCTGCACCTCTTCAGACATCTGAACGGCAAAACTACAGTGGACTTCACCTATTCATTTAGATAGGAATGCCAAGTTCTGTCATGAAACTCTAGCTGGCGCAAGCTGACGGGCCGTTAAAGCAAACTGATGATATTCACAGTGTTAAACTATTTGGCACAAGCTGATTTGCTGCTTTACATTTAAATGGCTGGTTAGCAACCATTAGAACATTTTGCAGCTCGTTATTCTGAAACCCTCCACCTCCCCAGCTCCACCTGTATAGATTTGCTATGGGTTATTAGGGGTAATTGTTAGAATGGTCAAGAATCAGCAATCTCCACATAAAACTGATCGTGCAGATCAAACCGTAAGTCGTAGAGACTTGAAACTTGAAGGGATGGTAGTACTCACACCGCCGACAACGTCACGGAGGTTTGCCCCAATCGACTTGACGGGGGAGCTACAGCGATCAAAAGTACGAAATCGCTCATAACTCCTAAACCGTCAGTCACAGGCTCAAGTAAGTGTCTTATGTCATTGGAATCCTTGACTCACGCCGGACTCATGCCTCAGATTCAATTGTGAGCCTGGCGAAATTTTCAGGTATTTTGACTTTTTTGAAAAACCTTTTGCGAACTAGTCCTAGGTTTTTTGCCCAATCAGAACCAAACCAGTGCAGAAAGATTCTTTGGAGAGTGAATATCAATAATTCTCAAAAAAAAAAAAAAAAAAAAAGGTGAACTTTCGACTCACTGTCGCAAATGTGTGCCAAAACGTTCAAAAGGGACGGGGCCACTTTTAGTAAAATGCATATAACTGCTGAACGGAATGAGATATCCTCACCAAACTCAAACCACTTACGTAAGAGCTTAATCTGAGGTCACAGGACAAGAATCCAAGTGCTTGACCACTTGGTGAGAGGAAAAAAAAATTAAAAATGGGTATACCTACGCAACTATTTGTCCTATCAACGTGAAAATAGCTGTCTTGGTCCAAAGTACCACTAGTGTCTATAAGGACATTCAAGCTTCTCAAAAAACATGGCTGCTATTGGCAGATGAAGTTTGAGCACCCAGTAGACAAGATTAACGTAGGCCGATCAGAACAAAACTCGGTGGGCATGTCTGACTCAAGGCCCCAAAGGTCTGTAAGAAATTTGAAAGAACTCTGTGACGGAGGCGATATTGCATTTTTCAATGGCGTAAACAACTGTACATGGTGCGTTTTTTTGCACATACAAGCAATATTCATATGATATGATATGCCTCTAGAACCACAGCTGTCAATCAAATTGTTTGTTAAACGATTGCGAAGATGTTAAAAACCTACTTTTGCGAACTAGTCCTAGGTTTTTCGAAATAGTCCTAGGTTTTTTTTTTTAGTCCAGTGGTTTTTCTGGAAAAATCACTGCAGTCTAATTCTCTGGACTCTGTAGGTCAATAATTATCAAAAAAGTGTTGAAATTTACCCTTTGGGAAGCTATAACGGGGTCGTTTAAAAAAGGGGCCTGTCCAAATTTCCTGCAAAGCCTAAAGGAAAACTCCAAATTTTAACGAAACCTGAGCACATATGACAGGTGATTCTAAACAAATATGCAAAGTTTTAAGGAGATCAGACCACAGCTGGGGCTATAACAATCACAAATGTTTAAAATCATAATATCTTTATGGTAAAGTATCTGGAAACGTCATTGATCTAGGTGGTTACAGGCTTGCTACATAATGTCTTTTTTCATATGTGCTTAAATGCTTTAAAGAGCTCAAACAATGCTAAAATGTTGTCATAATAGAAATGAGGTATGTGCTGGTCTAGGGATGTTTGAGAAGGGTGCAACCACTATAAATAGATACTGTGGATGTAGTATGGCATAGTGATTGCAGCTGAAAACCCTACCCACGGTAAAAAGCAATTCAAAGCAATTCAAAGAATACTAAAATATTATAAATGTCCCAGTATACTATGTCGTAAGCAGACTGGAGGGGCATTTCAAAGAATGCATGACCATGATGGAGACATAAATGAAGTAAAGTAACATTAAAAACCACTCACCGACCAGTCACAGCAAAACACAACTTGCACATCCCATGAAGAAAAGCTGTGGCTTGCTCGAGAAAGGCAGCCATCTTGGGACTCTCGTCAATCGGCCCTTGTATGGACAGGAAACAGCCGTAGAGCTTGTCGATTAAGCCCATGTTCACCACATAGCTGAAGGAAACAAGCCAAAATGGGTCAGACTTAACAAAAAACACTTGAATGACAATCATTTCCTTGAGTGGAACATCAATTTGCTTTCGGGTATATTTAATAGTCAACATTTGTTTTCTCTTATTCGCCATTCTGGATAAATTTTCCACCAAGTTTGCCACACGGCATGGCATTGCGTTCTCTGGGGTGAATGAGAAGGTGGCTTAATATTAGGCCACAATGAAAGCAACATATGGTTTCGGACTTTCTGTAGCCACCTCACGGTGGGACGATGCCTCGAAATGCTGTCTAAGTAGACAGCACACGGTCATGAAGGCCACTGCAATCCAGAACACTCCTGGCCTGAAATCTGAGCTCACAGCTCCTGCCTATTATGTCTATATCTCTAATTTGTCTGGTCAAATGAAAGGTCTCATGACCGTGTCGGTCCGCACCCTCCTGCCTACAAATCAGGCCTAATTACAGTATTAGTGGATGACTGTGTCTCCGTGTGCCAGCTCAGATCTAGAACAGGAGGAAAGCCCCCCTTCTTCCCTCATGGCTCAGGTATTCTGTCCCTCCACCCTCTCCCACCTCTCGCACTGCCGAAAGTCTCCTGGCAGTCAATCATCGGACCTCCCAGCAAAGTCTGGGCTAGCGTTTTGCGGCTCTAGAGCGGCAAAGAGCTGAGTCAGTTGCAGATCCACATCTCACACGTTCTACTTTAGCCTCTGTCTCCCTAAGTCTGTATCTCTTTTCCTTCATTCACTCCTTTTCTACTTGCCTCATACCTTCTTTTGTTACAGCTGTCAGTCGAATAAGACTGCACTCAATAAAGGTAATTACAATTCTCCCTCCCCCTTTTTTTCAACAGGTTGGCCATCACCTGAACTAAAGCCTCTTGTTATGGCTTTATCCTGCTCTTGGGTTTGGCTCGAGCAGAAAGCGGCTTTCCACACACCATTGTGCAGCCTTTCAGACGCTTCATCCAGGCAACGAGAGCCAAAGTGATCAGTCACGATTAGGTCCAGCCAAAGTTCTAGCGGACATGGATTTGACTTATTCAGAGGGGTTTTTCCACCTACATCAATTAAATTGTACAAATTTGACCACCATAATATAATAAGGTTTTCACTTTATTATTATTATTATAATTTTTTTTTTTTTTTTTTTTTTACATCAGACAGTGAGAGAAATGACAATTTGTCTGGCCAGCTGTTACCACCTACATTCAGGCCTGATGGTTATATGGGAAATGAAGGTTTGAATCTGGTCTTTGTACCCAGCGTTGGTGGTAATGCATTACAAGTAATGCAAGTTACACAATCAGATTACTTTTTTCGGGTAATTAGTAAAGTAATGTAAAGTACTTCTAAATAGGGTTCGTACAGATACTGTAAAATTAAATTCCAGGACTTTCAAGGACTTTTCAAGCACTACTTTTTTGATTTTCAAGGACTTAAAACAGATCTTACTTATCGAACAAAGCATTCTCTTTCAAATTCTGAAAAAAGATAAATAAAATACACTAATAAAACAAAATGGTAAAATAAAGTGAAGCACATACTTTGAAGCAAATTATTACTACTAAAGCATTACTACACTTTTACTATAGTAAATTAAACGGGTCATCGGATGCCCATTTTCCACAAGTTGACATGATTCTTTAGGGTCTTAATGAAAAGTCTATAATATGCTTTGGTTAAAAATGTAATGAGCTCTGCTCGCCCCGCCCCTCTCTTCTCTCTGTGGAGTGACGAGCCTGTTTACTTTAGTAACTTACTCTAATAACTAGCACATTATTAGGAAAGGCGATCGCAAAGATTCTTTAAAAAAACCTTACACTTACTTCTGCTGTAAGTGAAGCTGGATCACAAATGTGTGAACATAGACACATTTATGTAAATCGGGAGGCACATTCCCTTCACAAACAAACGTAATCCACTGCATCTTCAGCGGCTCAGATGTCAGGAGTAAATGACGACCACTATGTTCATTATTACATCCAGCAACACAACACCTTAATCGATGAATTGGAGATATTCTTGTCTAACTTACATCCCTGCTCCGGCATCGAAACAATGGAGGTCGGACTGTTACAGCTGATTTAGGCAGGTCTGAGGTAAGACATGTCAATCAACTATCGTGAGAGCGACCTCTATCGGTGTGACTCCAAACCCACAGGCATCTGACAATGGCTCGATTTGAAAAAGGGGATATTATTTTGACAGATTAATTAAAAACCACTGCATGGATTTGTACATACACCTGATGCAAACAACATGTATAAGTAAACTTTGCATCCAATGACCCCTTTAAGGGATTTGTATTTGTGTTTACTTTCTTTCTTTTTTCTTTTTGTTTTGTATTTATAACTGTACTGCCTCAATTGTAACAAAAAAAAAAAAAAAAAAAAAAAACGAAACCACTCCAAAATCCTGATCTGAAACAAATGATTTGATTTAGACTGGGACTTTAAATCAGGTATCGTGAATTATTCAATTCGCAAAATGATTCATTATCCTGTTCTGATCTAAATCAAATGATACGAGATACGTGTGCCCGATCTGAAATAAATAATTTGTGATACACAATCCGATTGGAACACTTCGAAATGGTGAATCATTTTGCGACACATTGGTTTAACTGATTCAGAGTTTCAATATGCTGTGTCAAATACATCACTAAGCGTACTTTTTAAAATCATTACAAGTGATGTTGAAATTTGAAAATGAATGGTTCTTTTAATTAGTGGTTTTTAATTAATCTGTAAAAATAATATTCCCTTTTTTAAATCCAGCCATTATCAGTTGCCCGTCGTTGTGGTGTCACACCGACAGAGGCCACTCCCACCATAGTCGACTGACTGTAGCGTCTTACCTCAGATCAGCTGTAACAGTCCGACCTCCATTGTTTTGATGCCGGAGCAGAGATGTAAGTTAGACAAGAATTGAGTGATTGAGGTGTTGCGTTGTTGGATGTAATAATGAACGTAGTGGTCGTCATTTACTTATGACATCTAAGCTGCTGAAGATGCAGTGGATTACGTTTGTTTGTGAATGAAATGCGCCTCCCGATCTACATAAATGAGTCTATGTTTGCGTGAATCATTCATGATCTAGTTTCACTTACAGCAGAAGTGAGTATAAGGGTTTTTTTATGAATCTTTGCGTTCGCCTTTCCTAATAATGTGCTTGTTAGCAAGTTTAGCGGCTAAACGTGGCTAAAGTAAACAGGCTCGTCACTCCACAGAGAGAAGAGAGGGGCGGGGCGAGCAGAGCTCATTTGCATTTAAAGCAGCCTCGACCAGAATGGGATGGTTTTTGCAGAGCTGATTTTGACAAGGTAAAAAGGGTGTTGTTTTACACTACCATTGAGAATTTTTAACCAACGTATATTATAGACTTTCATTAAGACCCTAAAGAATCATATCAACTCGTGGAAAATGGGCATCTGATGACCTCTTTAAGTTTCAATAAGTCAATTTCAAGTACTTCAAGCATTTTAAGCACCTTGTACGAACCCTGCATAAGGTAATAATTTACACTCTTGATCTCACTTGACAAAAACAAATGCAGTTTTCCTCAAAATTAATATGCAATGAACAGTTAAATGCAAACTCAGAATATAATGCAAACATGCGATAATTAAATATGTTAAATGACACAAATATCCTAAGTATTTATTCTAGTTTTATTAACCAGTGTCTTTGCTTCTGACCTTTAATCATCCAATTCAACCATACTAATAAGCAAACTGACTTTTAATGTGAAAAGTCTTCTACGTTTGACAAAAACAGAGCTATACTATACTTTACATTAAAAACAAACAAGCAAGCCCAGCCTAGATAAGAAAAAGTAACACAAAAGTAACGTAACACATTACTTTCCATTAAAGCAATGCCATTAGTTACTTTTTTAGGGAGTAACACAATATTGTAATGGATTATTTTTACAAGTAACTTTCCCAAAACTACTAACCCCTTCCTAAATCGGTTTCCTCTACTTTTGCAGTCAATGAAAATGGCAAGAGCTCACATTATTCTTTATATAGTCTTGTTTTCTGCGTCAAAACCAAAAGTGTTTTTTTTTTTAAAAAAAGGTCTACTTTATTTCTTCCTTGCTGTTTTATTTTTGGTGATCCAGCCACTACTTGGCCTGTTCCGGCCATGTCTGTAGGGTCACTCCACGGT
>JAHKKF010522717.1:25503-62509 GCA_019740295.1 Labeo calbasu
TCATTTGCATTTAAAGCAGCCTCGACCAGAATGAGATGATTTTTGCAGAGCTGATTTTGGCAAGATAAAAAGGGTGTTGTTTTACACAACCATTGAGAATTTTTAACCAAAGCATATTATAGGCTTTTCTTTAAGACCCTGAAGAATCATATCAACTTGTGGAAAATGGGCATCCGATGACCCCTTTAAGTCACAGCAAAGTGAGAATGATGGAGGGTGATTATTCCGCTTTTCAAAGCAGCCTCTAATTCAAGAAGTTCAGGAGAGAGTCGCCCGATAGCAGCACGTAGAGAAGCTCTGAATCCGTCCGGCTCTGGTCCGTGCTGATGTGGTCTAATGTGGTCTGATAGGGTCCTGATGGGGTCAGTAAATCTGTCATCTCAGCTCTCTCTCACACACACACACATGCATCTGTAATCTTACCCAGCATTCCCTGCAGTCCTTCCTCAGACAGTCTAGTTTTTTCCTTTGTCTCTCATGAAATCTTGTCATTTCTCATTGTGTACCGTATCCAGTGTATTCAGACAGTGCTGCTGTTTCTGTATCCATGTTTATACAGCACTGCACAGATTCACTGAAGAGACTAGAAACCCTTCAGAAATGCTCTGTTCTCCTGGTGTCTGTGATCCATGTCTTCACACACACCTCAAACACACACACACACACACACACAGTCTGATTTGCATGTGTTGTGTCGAGTCTGTGTGGACATCCAGGCAACAGCATGTTCAGATGTGAACCAAAGACCAAATAAACACATGGCACCTCCAGCAGCGTTTCCTGGAACTCTGTGCTTCAGAAGATCCTGCTCTAGGGCCGATCGCGTGACTCCAGAGCAGTGAACCAGAGCCGGTGTGACCGAGTGAATGACGCTGCTGCTGCTGAATCAGGTGTCTGTGTGTCTGTCATCAGCCAGATTCTTCTTCATCATCCATTCAGAGAATCAGGTTTGTGGGCTCTTTTTCTAGGTCAGAAGTGCTCGTTGTGTTGGCCGGAATGAGACGTGGCTCAGATTCAAGGCTTTCATAAGCAGTTTTCGTGGAAGTTTTGGATGTTTCTAAGAAAGTGTTCTCCTCCAGACCCTGACCTATTTATGCACAGAAGTGTTTCTGATTTTCCAAGAAATGGATAGAGAGAATCTTTCAAAGAGGAGACAGCAGTGTCTCTTCTCTTCTTGTCATGATGATGGAAGCTCTCGTCTTATGATCTCGAGAAAGCAAACGCTTCTCGTCTCTGATCTCATGTCACAATCAAACACGGCGAGTGTTCCAGCTCTGAGAGGCGTGTTTTAGTTCTACTGACACACTTGGCATGAGAAAAACAGATGATATGCATTATAGATGCTGTGGGAGCGCTCAGCGCCTGATCCACGGGATGGTTTGAGCTTCTCTGAAGATGCTGGCGGTCATCAGGCAGACGTTACCCTCACCGCATCTGTATGTGTGAAAAAACAGATTATGTGCAAGTTTTCAGTTCTTGAGCAGTCAATAGCTAATGTCCTTCAGAGGTGTCCTTGAGACACGTTTACAAACAGGAACTGTGTCAAAAGTCATGCTTTATGATGGTAATAGTTTTTTTTTTTGTTATTGTGCTGTGCAAGACTGCACAGGTCAGCAGTGCTGTGCTTTTGGCTGTATGTTGTGTTCACCGCATGTGCAAACACCCAACGCTTCCCCGCCGGCCCACTGACATCAATCACCTTTAATGAAGCCTTCTGATTGGTCCCAGTGAGGGGCTCCGGTGAACCTGGCATCAGACGGCCGTATATTACAGCTTCAGCCCTGGCATCTGTTCCTCAGACCTGCTGCTGTTTAAGGGTCCTGATGCCCCGCCCGTTTCACTGATCGCACCCCCCTTATTCTCTTTGATCACACCCACATCATTTTCATACCACACCCTCCCTCTCTGGCCCTGCCCACATCATTTCATTCTCCTCCCTTTCCTTTTGGCCCCGCCCACATTGGTTACTGCCCAGCCACTGGATGTGATGTTGTATGAACAGAATTATGCACAGTCAGTTGATCCAATCTAAATGAAGATCGTGGGAGAGACTGAAAAATATTCAAAATGATCCAGACCTATTCAGGACATCTGTTTGCAGAGTTCTGATCACTCAAACCACACAAACACATATGAACACATTGCGTTTGTAAATGGAGAAGCAAAAACAGCGTTTTAAACTCCAGCAGCTGTTTTCACTTTTAAAAGCAAGCTGCATCAACGATCCACATGCACATGAAGCGAGACGGATCGTGTGAAGTTCAGTTCATAGACGACAGATCGCAGTGCCAGTGAGTGCTTCATCCACATACATTACAGCTCTCGTCCAGTCAGATCTGCTGGAGACTGTAATAGCAGGTGCAGTGCTGGAAATGACCGCTTGTTACCTGAGACTGACATTAGCAGCAGGTTTGAAACCGGCTGTGAGATTCTGATCGGTTCAGAAACGGGTCTGAAATTAGGACTTGGTTTTTCTGCGGCAATGTCCTTAGCTCAAGGTGAACACTGATTGTATGTGCGTTTGGTGATGAAAAGCGATACAGAGAGTGTTTTGTGTAATTATATTGTAGAGATATAATTTCCATCTCCTCTGCATCATTATGAAATCTGCTATATATGTGCTTAAATGAGCCGCTGGACGCAATCAGCACACAGACGCCGCTGATGAAGCAATCAGACATCACCTCCCTCTCACAGTCATTTACTAACACAGCTCTGTCACCAGCAATCAGGTACCACACACACACACACACAAATAGAGAGCAGGGAAAGATTAGTACAACCATAAAGCTGAAATCAACTCCCTGCTTGAGGTTTTTCTTAAAGGAATAGCTCATAACGCAGGAGGAGATGTTTATCCTGACTGTTCCTGTAGCTTTGATTTTCAGCAGTAGACTTGAGTGTGTGTGATTTACTGTCAAGTCACATGAGGAACTACAGACACGATGACAGTGAGTTTAAAGGTCGGATACGGGAGTTCATTTCTCATGATAAATGACTCTGTCCGTGATGAGGTAGATGTGACAGTGAAGTGAGGCGCCGTAGATGCTGGAGCTCCTCAGTTTCAGATGCGAGGTGTTGTTTCTGTGCTGTTAGCCGAACTAAAGGAAATCACAAAACGGTAGTTTCCAAAGACCAGCCACCCTCTTCTGCAGGTGAGTTAGTTTGAGTTGTTTCTGCTTTAAAATGGGCCCTGAGACTCTGGACCTGTGTGAGCGGTGTTGTCTGTGCTGTGGACAGTAACTGGAGCTGACAGGAGCTTGAAAAGGAGAACAACCCCTGACCTCTGCGAGTCAGTCAGCAGAACCTCCCCGTGACCCGCTGCTCTTCGTCCGTGTTTTCATCCGTGCTTTCTCTCGTCTTTCCTTAGCAGTCTCTTTCTCACTGTCCTTCATGTTGTTGTTGCCCTGAAGAACAGCTCTGGTGTGTATCTGGAGATCAAGGCCGGTGAAGCTTCCTGTGCTTTGACACGTTAGAGGCACAAAGTTCTCTGAAGCGTCATTTCCATCCAGTGCTCTTGACTGACAGCCACTTTCCTGAGATGTGAAGGGTGTGTAGATGATCTCCAACTCTACAGTGAGGTACCAAGATCTGTCAAAGTACAACAGTAGAAGCATGACAGCTGTTCAGTGGATTTTGACACTTCCTCTCATCAAGAACAGCGTTGGGTTCCTCACAGGCTCTTGTGCGTTGGACTGCAGAATGATTTGAAAAGGCATTTATAGTATATAATATGGAAAGTCCCCACAATTCACAAAAACAAATGTGTGTGTGTGTGTGTTTTCTGAACAACCAAAGGATTCTGTGATGTTTGGTAGTGTAATCTTATCATGGATCATATTAGATCCACACACACTGAACACGTCTGCACAAATACACATCTGAGACTCTGCCAGGTTCTCAATGTAAACAAGACAGATGTGATTAGACGGCTTTAACTTTACAGCTTCCTGTGCCAGTGTTTGTGAAATATTTGACTGTGTGCTGCTCGTTCTGCCGTGCGTTTTGTGTAATGTGACGCGCGATGTAAAAGAAACCAGCTGGACACACGTGATCCGGCCAAAAGACTCTATACGTTATGCTATAATACACACAGGATGAGTTTTTAGTCTGTCCCGTGTGAGCGTAACACAAACACCCCGTGTCCCGCTGAAACGACTGAAGCTCTTGAAGCCAGCGGTGACGTCCTCATCGTTTAGAGCTGATTGTGTCTGGGCTGAACGCAGCGGCGTGCTTCACTTACCAGCACTAATGAAGGGGAATCAGCGGGGTTTACCCTCGTCCCGCGGGGCTGCGATCCGCCGTCGAACGGTAAATCACTCTGCAGTGCAGATGTATTAGAAACATCAGTGATTAAAGACATTATTCACCATCGGCTGTGTGGCTTGATTACAGAGCGACTGCGATTCTTAGCAGGTCACTGACAGCTATGAAATGAATGAGTTTCTTCATGCAAACATCTGAAGACAAATGAGGGAGGCGGAACGAGAGAGAGAGAGAGAGTGTGTGTGTGTGTGTGTGTGTGTGTGCGCATCTTTCGCTAACACTGAACTGCAATCATCTTCTATGCTTTTACTGTTTGTTTCATCCCTCCCTACTCTTGTACTATTCTAGGCGATAGAAATTTTGTATCACTAGCGCATCTTGTGTTAGTGCCTCCTTTTTGTCTTCCTCTTTAAGTCATTTGGGTAAAAGCTAAATGAAGAAGTGTAAGTGATTTCAGCGTTCAGTAAATCTGAGCCACACTGTCATAAAAGCATAAGAGTGTTTGCAGTCAGTATGAGGCAGATGTGAATCAAATGAAATAATGGAGTTGATATGTAATATTAACAATTTAATATTTTTTAATATTGAATAAATGAAGGAGGATATAAAAATATCAAAGTGCAAATAAATGAAGAAAGTAGTAACACTAAGCAAGAAGGAATAGCTTGCAGAAATAATATTAACTATATGGGTAATTTAGGATGAAGGCTAAAGCAAAATAAAACCGAAAATGTGAAATGTAAGTGTGTGTGTTTATTGATTGTTAATGAGATGAGCTGCTCATGATCATGGTGTGTGTGTGTGTCAGTGGTGTTTTCTTTTTCTCTCAGTTATGTATAAATAGCACATGTACCAGAGATGTTGTTTTGTTCTGGTTTGTGATGTTCGGACTCACTTTCTCTTCTTTAATCACTTCTTCATGTACTCTTTTGTCCTTGTTTCTTTCACACTACATAATCCAGCGTGATGGTCTTCATTAAGTCTCGGTGGGTTGTCACGGTAACAGCAGACACTAAATTAAAGGGCCGTAATTAGATTTTAGAGCGTGGTGTGAGTTTCACGTGTCGCCGTGTTTCGCCGAAGTGACGTGTGTTCTGTTGAGTCGACGTTTGCTCCAAACATTTATTTTAGAGTTAAAGATGCACTGCTTTGGATGAGTTTAAGTGACATTTTGTGCGTGAGAAACAATCAGATGCGTTTCTTCTGTTTAGCTCTGCAGTCTTTCTCATGTTCAGTCATTCGTCTCAGGTCAGTCACACTAAACGCTTTTTCTACGTTTAAAAATTAGATTTAAAAAACTCAAGGTCTAGAGATGTTTGAGTGCTGCAATTCTACAACACAGTTCTGTGTGAAACAAGATCCGACCCGTCAAATACACTCATCTAGTGCGTCTTTACATAGAAAACAATGGAAAAACAGTGGAGTGAAATGCACAAACATGACTCATTCTGCTGAAAGCGTCTCAAACCGCAAATGCTTGAGTTTGACTCGTTCGCGTTGCTTATCAGTTAAAGCGCGATCATCATCTGTTGTCTAAAAAAGCGTGTGAATCCACTCAGAGATCAGAGATTCACGTTCCTGCAAGAATCTCTGAGTGTTTGAAGCTCACCTGGGAGTCTTCTGGTCTGATCTGCTGAAAGGCTGCGATGCGAATCCTCTCACGTCGCCGTAAAGCCCTGCAGATCAGCAGGCGCGTTTGTGCCGGACGGCTGTAATTATTGTTCTCTTTTGATTCAAATCCGGCCGGCTCTGTTTGTTTTCGCTCACGACAGCAGTGAAGAAGAGATTCCACAACAGATATCCTCTGCTTCTCATCCTGCGCTTTCATACGACGGGATTTGGACCAGGATCGCGATCCCCGCTTTTTCCTTTGATTTGTTGGTGTTGTCGTTCACGATCTGGATCAGGCTCAATTAAGAGGGAATATTATATCTGTGATCAAACGCCAGAGGAGCGGCCGAGTGTTTCCAGAACGAACTTCACGCTGGACGTTCTTCGGTAGGATGTTGATCTCCTGAGATCTTCTCTGCTCTCCTCTGATGTATGTTTCAGTACGATGATGTGCTCCTCACCCGCCGCAGCTCACTGAATCCATCGTCGGCGTCGGTCCGACCGAGCTGTTAAAAACTTCATAAAGACTGAAATCAAAGTCTGTCCTTCCCGCTGCGGCCGAGGAGAGCGCTGAACGCGGACGCTCCAGATATGTCGGCGTTAAAGACGTCATTCAGACTCTGATGTTGTTTCATTGGAGATGCTTCTTCTAAAGTGGTTTATGCTAATACATAAATTCACCGTGTGCTGTTAGTTTTCCCGTAAACACACACTCTTCTGCATACAGCAGCTTGAAGACAGTTGTGATTCATTTGCTATGTCCTGAATCTTCTGAGATCGTGCGACGACTCTGACCAGAGATTCGCTGGTAATCTTCCCATCCAGTGAACGGTTTAGTTAAGAACGGGACCACTGAACTTGAAAACTGAAACACCTCAATGATCCAGTGATCCGATCACAGCTTTTCTTCTGTTAGAGGAGTAGAGACTCTCTTCTGAAGATCTGAATCATTTGGAAAAGGTTATGGTATTTGATCTTGGAGCTCGATGAACTTTGCACTTATTAAATAGAAAAGAGCTGCCTGAAGATCCAATGAAGTTCCTCTTTCATGTTCCAAGGAGGAAATATCAGCACACGAATGACACCAGAGTAAACAATGACTGAATGTTCAGTGTTAGGTGAATAACTCTTTAAATCACACCTGTGTGTTTGCTGACCGCTTTGAATGTGAGTGTATAAATCACAGCTTCTTGCTAAGAAAGCAGCTTCGCGTCGGGTTAATTTGCCCACGGAACAACACGGTAATCATCTCGATTCGATGGGGATGTGCCCGTCTTTCCTTTTGTTAGCTTTTCATGGACGCGAGGAGACGCGCTGTGATGGCTGCGAGCGCCTGACAGCAGCTTTGAACATTAACCAGACGTGTTCCTCGCCGCCTCCGGCTACAGTCAGACAAACTCCTCCATTCTCTTTGAGGGAACCTTTGGACATCCTTCACTAGGCCAATGGAGTCAGTCAGAGAAACCTGTGGATTTTTTTTTTTTGTAATTATGCATGCATGGAACTTGAGTAGACACGTATTCATTTATCACAGGAGCTCTTCAAATGAACAAGTGAAGACAGAAAGCTGATTAATAATGTTAAAACTTATATTATGCCTAAACTTTCCCTTGTATATTCATGTGAATTTAAGCTTGAATTCTTGATGAAAACAGCTCATGATCTGCCCCAGACTCATGTAGGAGATTCTGTCCTCATTATTAGACCTTCGGTCGTGGCTCATGTGCCGTCGGAGCGTTTAGTAATTCGTCCACATACTCTCTCTGTGTCTTTTCTGATCGTGTGCTTGTGTTGTTCATTGCAGAATTGGTTTGTTTTAGACATTTCTTAATCTCCTCATTTGTGAAAAATGACTGGTTCGTTTTTCACATCGCTCTCCGTCACACCCTCAGAACATGTTTTCATGACATACGTGAACTCCTACAGACGACTGACGGTCTCTAACAGGAGAAGTTGCTTCTGTTAACCGTTAATACGGTTTAATCCACTCGGTTCTGATTTTCATTTGTAAACATGCAGTGTAAATGTGAAGTAGTGCTGATGACTGTAAGTCACTCGCATCGATTAGGTTACGTGATGTCTGTGTGATTTTGGTGTGTTTGAGTCATTTGATGTGTAGTCTAGTAGAATTTGCATCATCATGAACTAAGTTACATATTCAGATGCTTCCTGAACTTCATATTTGATACGCAATTAAAGTGGTTCTGTCAAAATCTATTTGTGAAGTTTTTGAATGGTAGTTTTAAGTTTTAAATAAGTCACATTTTGCAATCAGTCATGACTCATGGTTCATTCGTTAACCTTCAAACAGCTTTTACGTACCATGACTGAAAAACACCATCACCAAAAGATCATCCATACGTCCACTAAAAGTCACTACAGTTTATTATTATTTTTTTTTAACTGTACAGTTTGTTGGATTTGTGTGAGGAACCAAGTACAATCTAGCTCTTAAAACATTAACATTTTGTAAAAACATCTATATTGATCCTTGAACAATCATATATAAAACTGTATATATTGTATATTCTGTATATATATGTTATTTATTATATTATTTATAACTGTATATTTACAGTTTATTTATATATATATATATATATATATATAAGCTTTAAACTTGTCACAAGTTAAAACCCAAATGAGTTGTTTCTCCGTCTTTGTTATTCACTTACAGTATATCAAGTTCCGGTTAGGTTTAGTAATAGTGTTAGGTTTATGTTTTCAGACAGAAGCGTTGAAACCCTAACCTTAACAGGAACATCTCACTTGGCAAAATCATGTTCATCTGTGGACCCATGTGGAGATTCAGTTGAACTGCTGTGAGAAAAGTCTTCTTATTATTCGACTGAATAAACAGCACATGGGTTTAGATTGACATGAGGGTGATTAATAGTTTTTGGTGAACTCAGAATTTAGCAGTGTGTGACGAGGGTCAGTCACCGAGAAGAAATGACATCTTGAATGTGTCTGTAATGACGTTCTTTTCAAGTGCCTTTAATTTCTCCAGAGTTTGAGATCATTTTCAGCTCTGAAAAACTGCATTTCAGCCACATGAAAGGTCATTTTTCCAGAGTTCAGTCACTTGTTAAACGCTTTGACAGCGAGCGTCACGCCGGCGAGCGGCTGAGACGGACCTTCATCTCCGAAAGAGTTGAAGCACAAACAGTGTGGAGTGTGTGTTATTAACCTTTGACCTCCGCTGACACACCACTGCACTGATGATCAGCGTCGTCTACTTTTGTTCTATGCGGTGTGTCCTGATTCACAGCGATCTTGTTATTCGTTTGAGGTTCAGACACACGCGGCTCTTGTTCCTGTAGTCGGCCGAGGGGCTCCTGTACAAAGACGGGCCCTTTCACAGGCGGTCGGCTCCGCAAACCACATTAAGTTAGTTGTGATTTCAAAAGTCCAGATGCTCCGGCTAACAGAATGAGGGCAATCTGGATTTCATAAAGCGTCTCTCTGACCATCATTCCCGTCTCTTTCATTCTGAAGGCTGCGATTCACACACGTTTGAGTTCCCTCTGAAATCATGTTGTGCATCATCTGTGTGTGTGTGTGTGTGTGTGTGTGTGCGTTTGCATTTGTTATTCGCCTAATGTGCGTCTCTCAATTGTGTTGAATTGAGCGCCGTGAGCAGTAAACCGCTGGTCGGCACACAAAGCCTTCTTAAAACCCATTAAATACATGCACGGTTGCTTTGTGACCGTGTGAATGAAAAGACATTTTCTGTCAGAAGATAATATCAGCGTACAGTACAGTCGTGGCATCCGTCTCTCACCGCCGCAGACGCTTTTATTTCCCTCAATTAGCACATAGTAATGATGTGAATGAATGATGGCCCTGTGTCTCTGGCGCACGCGTGTATTCACGGGTTAAATGCATCTGTACGATTCAGACTCGGTACAAATGTCACCTGTTTACAGGCTAATAAGCGCTTGTGTTTGCTGTCAGGGCTGGAGGCCGTGGTCCGCTGAAAGCTCTTCATCTCCATTATTAACACAGACGTCTTTAAGAGCCGTTTGTGTCTTTCAGATGCCGTTTGAGCTGCTCACGTGCGTTTCTCTGTCTCGTCTCACAGATCGGCGAGAGGCAGCACGTTCTGGTCACTGAGGAGTCCTTCGATTCGCAGTACTTCGTCGCACACAACAAGTTCTACGAACAGGTACGGTGACCTTTGACCACTGTTATTTTAGTATCTTTGAGGCACTGTTGTAGTTTTTATTAACGTTTGTATTTTACTAATTAATAATTTAATTTTTATTTATTTATTGTTATTATTTTTTTAATATCGTTTTGGTTTTAGTTAACTATAATAACTCTGCCTTTGAATTGGTGGTTGTGTTCTGCTGAAGTGCAACAGTGATGATGTGGTGATGATTCTATTAAATGACGTTTTACTTTTAACTATTAATTCTCACTGAGGACAACTACAAACATGAGACACATCTGGACAGAAATACTTATTCATGAGTCATAAGCTTTTTTATTACTGTTATTATTGTTAGAAAGCTAAGTGCCTGTCTACTTAAGTTTGTTTACATTTTCTTACAAAATGAATATATTAATCCAAAAATGTACAGTTATTTGAATGCAACAGCAAACACAAGCTCATCCTGTAAGCACACTTCACTTCAATATAAAATCAACAAATGTTGCGTTGAGTTTCAAAGAGTCCATGTAAAATGTACCTTCAGACACTTCCAGATGCATCAGTGCACACCTGTGCTGGAGGTGTTTGAAGTTTGTTTGCAGGTTTGCCTTCAGGCTAAAGCTTCTCTATAAGTGTCACTTTCGTCTGGAGAATTTAGTGGTTTAATCATAACGACATATTTCTCAGTGTCAGAAAATTTACAAGGTACTTTTCAGTATTTTGGGGGCTTGTAGGATCTGAAGTCTACATCGTGATTGTGAACCGAACAACACAACAAGGCTATTGAGAGAAATGTTAGCTTTTATTCAGAGCATTCATTAAATCCACAGAATGATTGTGAACAGAGCGAGGTCATTTTAGCCTGTAGATCCATTACCTTAGATCGATTCACGCAGGTTGTTGTTCATTTGAAAACCACAAGACACAGGCAGTGAAATGGGGGGAAAAAAGACATTTTTTGAAAAGTTGGACTCAAACGCATCCGTCTAGAGTGTATTTACATAGAAAACAGTGGAATGGAAACACACGATCTGAGTGGCTAACTGAGGTCTACGATATGAACAGAACAAAAAGGGGTAAAAATTTCATTCGTAGGCCTCAGGTCAGATGTGCGGCAGAAATACGACCCGCCGCTCTCACAGCGCTGTCTTTCAGGATGATGTGATGATGGACGCTCCATTTGCTTTCTGAGTTGGCCTTTGGTTCTGCTCAGACTGAGTGTACTTGCAGCACTTACTAGCTTTTTCTGTTCCAGTTTCTTGTTTGAAAACCCCTTTCAAAGACGTCCGTCTCCAAACAGTGGACAGACAGAACTTTCCCCGGCTACGCTGAAGCTATTGAGAGACAACAGTCGAGTTAAAGCAACAGCAGCGTGAAGTGTGTAGTCATTTACTCTCCCTCATGTCGTGTGACTTTATTTCTTCCGTTGAACCCAGTAAGAGAAATGTTTGGAGAATTGTTCATTGCACTATTTTCTGAAGTCATGTGATCATGAAAGCCTTCTTTTTAAATAATGGATATAAATAAAAGGTCATTGTGACTGTGTCTTGTAATTGTTTATATATAGAAAAAAAGTCATGTAGACAATTGCGAAATATACTAAGAATGCTGACATTTTTCCTCATAATTCTAAGTTTACATTGTTTGTTTTTGTATTTTTGACACTTTATCTAACAATTTTTTATATATATTTTAAAAGTTTATATCTTACACTTCCAACTTTTCTTCTTAGAATTGTAAATTGAATATTTTTAATTTCTTAGAATTTTTAAGAACTTCTCAGAATTCCAAAAAAAAGTTAGAATTGTGAGAGAAAAGGTCACGATTAACCTTTATAGTTTTTTAATTATCATTTTCTTAATCCATGGCAGAAACGAGCTTCCGTATGCGATGGCTGCGTGTGAGGATCAGCTCTAATCATATATTCAAAATTGGTAGATGAAGACGAATCAGTGCAGGTCTGATGTCAGCGATTGCACAGCGATGATTATCGCTCAGCTCATGACAGATTGCCAGCTTATAAGTATGAAAGTGCAATTGAGATTATGGTCAAGGACGACAGCTGAGTAAGCTGCTTTCAGTCTGTTCCTCAAACAGAACTGTTACACATACATGAGCTGCTGTTGTATGGAAAGGAGCGGCATGAACCTTCCTTTTGTTCTGTAAAGGAAACTCCATCATACAGGTTTTGAAGAGAGTCATCTATTCCTTTAAGGAAGACACTGATGGTACCTGATGTGTTTAGCAGTGTTTTGCTTCCTCTTCTTTCTGAATGCACTTATGTCTTCTGCATTGTTAGAAGCGATCGGTTTCCTTTCTAGCTGCTTAATGGTCTGAAGTGAGACGGACCGTTCTCTCAGGTTCAGGGAGAGTGCGGTCGTGAGCGCTGCCACGGCTCTCGGCTTCTCACGGGTCACAGAGGTCACCCGTCCCGCCAGCCGCCATTGATCTTTCCATTATGATGCCCAGCAGAAAGCCATCTCCAGCGCCATTGATTGAGGACGGGCCGCGCATTAAAGGATGGGAGCTCTAATCTGGGATGCGAGCCCTCTGTTTTCTTTTCCTGCTTTTGTTCTCCTTCTTTTCCTTCTTGATCTGCCCGTCTCAAAGCCGGAACGCTCTCCAGAGCGTTTGAGACGTGACTGACCATCCATCAGAGAGAGCCCAGCTTTACTCAGCGGATCACCGCGAACATGGTGCCGATTAAGAGCTCAGCTCAGGTTGTTTGGAGCTTAAGCCGGTCTGCCTTTGAGCTGCCAGCGCCGCGTCAAAGACAAAACCGAAGACGGAGCCGCTCGGAGTCGTCAAGGACTTGCGGCGGTGAGCGGGTTTAAGCATAAACGAGTGAAGACGTCGGCTTGAAAAGATCTTATGTGAATGAGCGGTGGGCTGGTGCAGAGCCTCTGCGAGTGCAGACGGACACTCATTGGTTCAGTGTTGTCAGGCATCGCTCCTCCATTCCAGCTATCGGCCTGGATCTCGGAGACCTCCGTTCCGCACCATCTCAACTTTCAGATCTACACACCATCGTCTCTGTTCCTCTGTGTATTGTTAGTTGTATTAACCAGCAGTTCTCCTGGTTAAATGAACCCCAACCAAACGGTGGAGAGACTCAACGTAACCTGCCACGTTACTCTTCTCGCTGGTCCTCCTCCGTGCCGCTCTTGTGTTCTTCAAGGACGCGCTCGCGTTCTCCAGCGCTGCCACAGATGTGCGCTTTCAAAGAGACTCGAGAGGTTCAAAGAAACGTTGTCTTGTCCTCTGCCACGGGCTCTGAAATACCGTTCGCCTTACAATGAGGAGGAGATGGAGACACAATTCGCAATTTCCAGCAGAACGCGGACCGCTCTCAAACGGTTTCCGGCGCGCGAGGACTCGTCTCAATAGAGGCGAGACAAAAGACGTACGAGTGTTTTATCTGCCCCTTAAAATGTTAGTGTTTGACCTTCAGGGTTTGTGTAATTGAATGAAAAAGTAAATGGGAAAAAACACTCCTCTCGTATTAAAGTATTAAAATTCACGGCACACGGCAGAGACGGAGGAAAAGGAAAACACATTTATTTCCCCAGCCTAATTGAAAACGTATTCGACAGATCCTCTGATATGTCTGAGTTTTGATGAATCATAATGCGCTTTAAGCTTTCTGCCGAGCCTTTCCTGTCTGGGGAAGGTGGTTTTTACGCTCTGAACTTATCTGCCGCTCAACGTAATGAAGGCAATTTCAATGTAAACCCCTATAGATCCGAGCGCACAGCTTTTAATCCAATTCAGCCTCCGCGCCTGGACCGATTCATCTCCCCTCAGACCTCATGCAGATCTGAAGGTCTCATCTGTCTGGGTCTCCGCGGAAAGTCTCAGATGTTCTGGGATTAGAGGAGCGAACGACGACACGACGTCGAGAACGCGTTGGCGCGCGCCAAGAAACGAGACGCTTTGTTTGTTTTTTCATGTTTTTAGCGCTCGATAACAACACTGATCAACACTTACAAGCCCAGTGCTGCTTTTATGGAAATGCACAAAACAGCTCTTGAAGAGCGTGTGAGAATCTTTAATGAGCGGTTTAATGTTTGTGTGAGCAGCGGAGACGTTTGAAAGCAAATGGCCAATGCCACGACTCTGACGTCTCAAGAGCCGTGGATTACGCTGGACACGAGGAGAACCGTGCGGTTTGGTTCGGCCCTCACCGTTCAGACAGACATTTTCCCTGTAGCTTGTAATTTAGTTTTAAATTATGAATTAAATATCATTTTTCATGGTGTAATGTCAGTTGAATGTGTTTGATATGATCGGGATCTGCTGATGTTTAATGAGAAGCAGTTCATTGTTATTATTGGAGTTTATTTATTTTTGAAGTTTCCTAGTGATCTGTGTTTTGTTAATGTTCTGTTTTGCGTATTGTGTTACGTTTTTCAGTCTGGATCTCATGATCGCACCTGAAGATTTGGTTTGGTGCTCACCCTGTGTGTCATGTGACCCATCAAATATCACTTTTATTAAAAAAAAAAAAAAAAAGTGTTATTGCACTGTATTTATTTAGGTTTTAAATAAAATAATAAACAAAATAGTGTGATAATACTAGTATATTGGCAGGTTGCCAGCATTGTAATTATATAGGCCTGTGCGGTGTGGTGTTTTTCTCTATAGCCAGCAGCATACGGCCTAGATCACAGGTGTCAAACTCAGATCCTGGACGGCCGCAGCCTTGCAGAGTTTAGTTCCAACCCGGCTCCAACACACAGACCACGTAGTTTTCAAATAAGCCTGAAGGACGTGATTAGCTGGATCAGGTGTGTTTAATTAGAGTTGAATCTAAACAGGAACCGAGTTTGACACCCATGGCCTAGATTTCGGTTCGAATGGAAATCTTATGCACTATTACACTTAGTTGATCTAAAATGGTGATTGTGCATTAATAGCTGTCAACCAAGTTGGTACGCAAACTTATTTAGCCAGCACATGACTTATTTTGCTCGTGTATGTGCATCTGCACACCACTTCCGTGCATCCATGTATGTGATGCTTATAATGTAATGTTCTCCTTCATGCATCTGCAGGTTCTGGTGCCCAAGAAGCCGGAGTTCAAAGGGAAGATGATCGAGGTGGACATATATGAGTCTGGGAAGCACTACATGAAGGGCCGGCCGGTGGAGGACGCGCAGGTCTTTACCCCGTCCATCGCTCGGCCTCTTCAGAAGGGACAGGTGTCTGGACTCCCTCAGGTCAGTCTGCTGGACCATCTCAATATGACTGTTCTACTTGTGTCTTTATTCTAAAGATGACAGAACGCTCTGAACGGCTGACTGTGAGAAACTTTCGGTTGCCGGTTTTGTTTTCGGACGGTGGAAACGTTGCCCTCTTACCACAGTTGCGTCTTTTGTAGACTTCATTTCCAGAGTAGTTTTGAGGCGTTTAGAAGCTCTAAAACCTTTACGGGTTCAGCTTCAGTCCGACAGCTTGGATGTGATGTAGTAATGATGGGGTTCTTCAGAGACGAGCAGAAGCTGGCGGACTGCACGGTCGGTCGTGCCCAGAGCCTGTGATGGCCAGCTGACCGCTGCGCTGCCAGAGAATCTGTCTGGAGCAGAACGCTGTGTCTGTCTGCTTCTGAAGAGATGGACGTGACAGATTGGAGGCCGTTTCCTCCGGCCCAGAGTCCAGACTTCACACTCCGTTTGCAGCCTGTTTTACATTAGGACGAGAGTGTGAAATTCAGAGCGTGTTCACAGGTTTACTGATAATACGTGAAACCACCTACACACGAGAATCGGCTATTATAGCACGAGCAAACCAGATCTACGGTGCGTTTTTTTAAATGACATACTTGAACAATCAGTCAGAGAACTGACGAAAGACGTCATTCCTGCTAGAGGACAGACTAATTGTTTTTTTATCTGTAATTTAAACACCGTCAGAGTGCTGGCTGCTGTGAGACACACCGTTTCATCTTGTGGTTTTGATCTGTTCTGTTCAAAATGAACCAGCTTATGCTGGCAGCTGCTGCTTTGGAACATAATAGCTGATTACTATCTGGTTTAAAACGCTTGTTAGTTGGTTCAGTACTGACTGACCAGCCACCATCTCCAAAAAACATTTTAACCACGAAATAAGGATGGTTCACACAAAAAAGATCATTTTGTCATCATTTACTCGCTCTACTGTTGTCCCAGACCTGTATGATTTCTTGCGAGAACAACAGAAGAAGATATTCTGAAGAATCTTTTCAGCTGTTGTTGTCCATACAGTAGTCAGCGGGTCCAAAAGTTTCAAGCTCCAAAAAGAACATCAAGGAGTAAAGCTCCAGTGGTTTAATCCTAGTCTTCTGAAGCGATTCAGTCACTTTATGTCAGTGGAATTTAAGTGACTATTTAACCAAAACGATAATCAGCTCCCGATCAAATCCATTAAGGTTATGTCAGTAGCATCAAGCCTCATTGGTTACTGATGTGTCACCATTTTGGATTTGGGCCTGAATGTAGATGGAATGATCACTATTTTAGTTTGGTTTGAAGAAGATCATCATGCGGGTTAAATATTCCTTTAAGCAGGTATGAGCAGCTGGTTTGCTGGCAGACTACCGATCACAGTTACCTCAAGCACAAGTTGCCTGTGTCTTCAAAATGTCTTGCAGTAATTCCGTGGCAGTCTCTTGCACGAATGCTGTTTTTCTATTTCATTTTACTCGGATGCCCAGCCTGGTTATTGTGTCCAGTTTTGTAAGTTTGTGACTTCTTGAAATCTTGAAGTCTTGTGTATTGTAGGGTTAGTTTTACTAACTCTTTGGCCAATTTGTTGTTAAATGAGGGAGTTACACGACATTTCTGAACTCGGTAATGAAGTCCAACGCTTCATATAGAGCAGAAACTTCTAAATGAAGTGTGTCTGAGAGGGGAATGGTGTGAGCGAGAGGTTCTGCCGCTCTAATTGGCTCTCCACACACGTTACTGTGTCATTGCCTGGAGCTCTTGAGTGTTAACTAGTGAACTCGGTCCCGTCTAAAGACAGCAGATCGCCGCTGCTTACAGAGCTCATTCCACACCATTAGAGGCCCTCCATAAAACTACAGTCCTGCTGCTGTATGCTGATTAATGTATGCTGTACCGCCGCCTCTGAATGAACGACTTCAGCCTTCCTGAGGAGAAGACGAGTCCTTGTGCTTCACAGGCATCGAGAAAGAGTTGCTTCTTGTAGATTGTTGTTTACATTCAGACAAACCTGTATACATTTTTTTTTTTTTTTTTTTCTCTGAACAGGGTCTGTTGGATGACCATAATTGCTTACCAGTGTATTTTTCCTCTCTCTCTCTCCTTCTTTCTTTCTCTCTCTCTCTCGTTTTATGGTCTGCCAAGGCAGCAGTAAAATCTGATGGGGTGTGAAATTAAAATGTGTATCACATTTTGAAGCATCATTTAATGTCCTCTGTGTGGACGTGTGTTCCTCTCCCCGCTAGAAAAATAACACAGCAGTCACAGATTAGCACAGAATGACAAATAGACGCCGTTAAAGCAGTCAGATCGTTGCTAGATCGCTCATGGAGGACACGCGCTCACACAATAATACACACAAACACACACCCGTCATTCACAACGCACTAATGATCATCTCTTGTTAATGATAGAGATATATACAGTATATTTCCATTAAAAACTCTGAGCTCATTGTGAGGGTCAGAGTTAATAAATTACATTTTAACATGTCTTCACATAGTATTTTAAATCCTTCTTCTTATTATTAATGAATAACAGTATTGCCATTTTTACTGTATTTTGATCAAATAAATACAGCCTTGGTGAACAAAAGAGACTTCTTTCAAAAACATTCATAAACCAATTATTTCAAATGTTTGAACTGTAGTGAATGTGAAATTCTGTCATTTATTCCCCTCATATTGTTCTAAAGCTATATGACTAGTCACTATTCACAGAAAATCTTTCAGTCTGTGTCACTTCTCAAATCTAAGTCATATGTACACGTCACACGAATGAGACACGCAAGAGTCGATGATGTTTGCGGCATCATACATACATCATATATATATATACATGGTCAGGTCCATATATATTTGGACACTGACACAATTTTAATAAATTTGGCCCTGTATGCCACTAGAATTGATTTAAAACGAAACGGTCAAGATGAAACTGAAGTGCAGATTTTAATCTTTAATTCAAGGAGTTGAGCAAAACATAAAATGCATAGGAATTACAACCATTTTTATACACAGAACCCACCCCCATTGTCAGGGGCTCCGATGTAATTGGACAAATAAATATAATCATAAATAAAATGCTCATTTTTAATATTTTGTTGAGAATCCTTTGCAGGCCTTACGTCTGGAACTCATGGACATCACCAGAGACCGGCTTTCCTCCTTTGTGACGCTTTGCCAGGCCTTTACTGCGGCTGACTTCAGTTGTGGTTTGTTTGCGGGTCTTTCTGCCTTTAGTTTTGTCTACAGCAAGTGAAATGGACACTCAGTCAGGTTGAGAGCACGAGATTGACTTGGCCATTGCAGAATATTCTGCTTTTTTTACCTTCAAAAACTCTTGGGTTTTGCTGTATGTTTTGGGTCATCGTCCACTTGTACTATAAAGCACCGCCCAATCAACTTTGATCCATTTTGCTGAATCTGGGAAGAGAGAGTATATCCCTGTACACTTCAGAGTTCATCCATCTGCTTTTGTCAGTAAACATCAGTAACCCAGTGCCATGCACGCTCATGCCATCACACTGCTCCACCATGTTTCACAGATGATGTTGTATGCTTTGGATCATGAGCTGTTCCGAGCCTTCTTTGTACTTTTTTCTTCCCGTCATTCTGATACAGGTTGATCTTAATTTCAGCTGTCCAAAGAATGCTTTACCAGAAGTGGTCTGACTTCTTTTTCTTAAGTCTAATCTGGCCTAGTTTGCACCTTGTGGTGAACCCTCCGTATCTGCTCTGGTGAAGTTTTCTCTTGATTGTGGACGTTGACAGTGACTCTCTACCTCCTGGAGAGAGTTCTTCACTTGGCTGGATGTTGTGAAATGTTTTTTATTTTTTAAGGTTTATTTTTGGTCTTTTGGCCTTTATTATGATAGGACAGATCATAGCTGATAGGAAACGAAGTGGGAGAGAGAGAAGGGGGCGGGATCGGGAAAGGTCCTCGAGCCGGGATTCGAACTCGGGACGCCCGTAGCACAACGGCGCTGTATGTCGGCGCGCTGCCCACAAGGCTGTCAGTGTCGTGAAATGGTTTTTCTTTACCGTGGAGAGGATCATCCAGTCATTACTACTGTTGTCCTCTGTGAACATCCAGGCGTTTTTATGTTGCTGAGATCACCAGTGTGTTCTGTTTTCTCAGAATGTACCAAACTGTTGATTTGGCCACTAATGTTCCTACTATCTCTCTGATGGATTTCTTTTGTTTTTGAAGCAAAACAGCATGCAGAGCTTTTTTGACCGCATGTGGGTTCAGAGCAACAGCTTCCAAATACAAATGGCACACTTAGAATCAGCTCCAGACCTTTTACCTGCTTAATTGATGTAGAACAAATGAAGGAATAGCCCACAACTGTCCATGAAACAGCTTTTGAGTCAACTGTCCAATTACTTGTGGTGTTATTGGACAGGGGGGAGGTAAATATTAAAGAGCTGTCATTTTTACCCTTTCCTCCAATTGTGATGAGAATATCTGATCTCTGTTTAAAGAAACACTACGTGTCCCTCACCGTATGTATGTTACAGAGAGATTCGTTTATTTTGACTCACGTAACATTGTAGATAACTGTTTAATATGTCTTCGTTTGTCTTCATTTTACTGTCAATAGTTTTCTAGTGGATGAAAAAAAACATATAGCTCAGTCAATCCAGTTCAAATCACGAACAAATAACTCTTTTGAGTCTGTTCTTTTAATGAATCACTTAAAAAGATTGACAAACTTACAAGTTCCTGCTTTGTATCAGTGACGAATCCTTCACTAAATGACCTTACTGAATCTGTCTGGTTCAGAAAGATTCAGTGAATCTACTGAATCAACATTTGACTAACTGGCTGTTTTGCAATTTATCATTAAGTGATGTTCTGCGAACATAACATGTTCTAGGCCCATATTCATTATATAATATAATAAAAATGTGTTTCAGTGTCTAAATATATATGGATCTGACTGTATATATATAATTTTTTTTTTCATTCTATATTTGATTATTATGGGTGTTCATTGAAGTCCAAAAACCCTCCCAGACAGTCTTGTGGAAACCTGCTGCGCTTCTCAGGTGTTCCCGGTACTGTAAATGCAATGTGACATGTCTCTTTTTTTGCCAGTGCCCACGGTCATTTTATTCTATTTTCACTTGCTTGTCAAAAGCTCACATTGCTTTAAAGAGAGCCGACCGCCTGCTGCCACAGATGCATCATCAGAGAGAAAGAGAGCTTTGACTGCTGATTTATGGAGCTGCGGCTGCAGTGAAGCGGAAGCGGCTGACAGGAGGAGGAGCGGAGCGGAGCCGTGCAGGTGTGCGCTCGTGTCTTCTGGCGCTAAAGCTGCACTCGCCGACCTCCGGCGCTGATCCCAGACCTGCTCAAGGGAGGAGAAACTCTGGAGCTGCTCTCAGATCTCTGAACGCTCAGCAGAGATGAAGCTTTAGATGACATGCTGAAGTGAACGTGTGACTGTCCTTCAGAGAAGCACAGAAGTGAATTAAGTCAAGATGATGGACTTCCGTTTCAGGCTGTTCCTCACTAAACCCACAGCATCAATATACACTAGTCAACATTTGAAGTGGATCAAAAAAAGCTTTTTCAAAGTTGTCCTAAGACAAGAACGTGTATTGTTTTGGTTATAGGACAACTTTGATGAAAGGTTTTGATCCGCTTCAAATGTTGACTGCTGTAGTGCTGAAACCTGCTCACCTTCACTTTACAGAGAACTTTCCACTGACCTTCTGTCAGATGATTTAAAATGACATTAGAGAACTTTCTTGGTTCATTGATCTGCTCCTTTTTACTGTGGTTCCCGTGTGGATGAGGTCACTGCGTCCATCCATGGCCAGAGCTTCAGTGACTCTCCTCCACAGGTCCAGTGTGTGTGTTTGTGCTGTTTACCCTGAGAAATAGCGGCCGTGTGTTTGTCGTGGTGACGTTCTGTGACTGTGAAGCGTCGCCTGTGCTGACGATGTGCAACGCTGCAGATCTGGGACTTTCTTCTGATTGTCTGTGTTTGTGTGAGGGGATCTTAAATGTTTCTGTGTTCTCCCATGACGAAACCACTGTTTGTTTGTGTTTATTAGGGGCTAATTACAATCGCTAGTGTTAACTGGTGTTAATTGATGGGTCAGGAAGGACTAATTGGAAGATTCCCCAGAGAGAGTGTGTGAATAAGTTTATGAGATGATTGGGCTTATAACACAAGTGTGTGTGTGTGTGTTCAGCGCCGCATGACTGAAACTGCTCTAGACACTGGAGAAAACATGAGAGAGATTCAAAGAGGTCAGTGCTGAACGACACGCTGCTGTGTGTGTGTGTGTGTGTGTGTGTTTCTTAAGTGGCGATTGCTGGACCTTCACATCATCCGGAGAGGCGTTGGCCAGGCTTTGCTTGCCGACACCGTTTCTGTGATGATGTGGACACGTCCTCTGTCTCATCCTACACACATCCCTTCTGGAAGAGTGAAGGAGAAACGTAATGTGATGATGTTACTGAAAGTTGTTTTAAGCTAATGTGATGTTATTCACCATCTTATGCGAGACTTTAGCCGTCTTCTCTACAGCACATCTTGATGATTTCTGCAGACGTTTGTTATCTGGTTGTGTGTGAGTGACATCAGCTGTATTAATGTTGTGAGCAGGTCAGTCTGTGTTGTGAAGTAATTGTGTTTTTATACATGTTTAAATGATCTGTTTTCAGCCTCTGCTCTCACACCTGTAAACACTCAAAGTACATTTGTTAATTGGTTGTTTGTCATAAATCAGTGCTCACTAAATGGTTGTAGCTTTATATATTAAATGATTTCTTGGTTTAATGCAATGTTTGTGTTCACTATTTAAAATAGCAACATCTGAAGGGAAATATCAGCCATTGCTTCATGACAGCAATCGGGCCTTAAGACTAGAGTGGAGGAAAGCAGAGGCAGTGGAACAAGATGAACTTCAGGTGTCTTAAGAGGTTGTTCTAGGACGTATGGTTAATTACCAGCGGGCAGTCAAGGCAGCTGAAGTGCAATATTTTCTGAAATCAGTGTTTTTATAATTCAAACATTTTATTTAGTACAATAAATTCTGTACTGAATCCATACTTACCCAGACCCCACTCCAATAGCTTGTGACAACTTTTTACAATTTTACTGGCAAGTTTTAGAACAATTATAATTTTGAACTCCTTTCTTTCTGATCGTGCTCATCATTTGAGAGCTACTACTTGCACTTTAGATACATTCCCTCTCGTCGTCTTCTCCAGGTTCTGGATATTGTGGGCCCAAGAATTTTATGTATCATAAATTGTAGTTTAACAAATGGTATTGTCCCATCTTGTTGAAAACATTATAATGTCCTCTTCTTGAAAAGCCTAGACTGTAGATTTTTGCATCCATCCCCTGATTTCAAAGATGTCTTCATCTAAAATTTTCTGTTTATTGTCAGCTGGTTTTTAAGTAAGAATTCTATTTTGGATACATTTTAGTCTAATTGCTTTTTTGTTGTTGTTTGTTTGTTTGTTTTTTTCATTTTCATTTCATTTTTAGGTCTTAATACAGTACAGAGTCTGCTCTTTTAAAAGTGAATGATGATTCATTGCTTGTTGTTAAATCAGGAAAGTGTGCTTGTCTTGTTCTCTTCAATTTTAATGGCAGCATTTGATACAATTGAACATGAACATGAATGTTTGAATCAGTTGGGTAGAGATTCGGGGAAATGCCCTCGAGTGGTTTTCTTCTTATTTAAAGGACTGCAGTTCTGTGGTCCAATTAGGAAATTATTTTTCAGATTCTGCAGCATGTGTTTGTGGGGATCTTCAGGGGTCAGTTCTGGAGCCCTTTTTTTTTTTGCACCACAACATGCAACTGTATCTTCCATTGAAGGCAGATGATGGCGCTGCATTACATGCTCTGTTGAACTGCTTATGTGAAATTAAACATTGAATGGCACAGAATTTTTTACAACCTGGTGAATCTGAAACAGAAGGCCTACAGTGTTTGGCTCCATTATGTCACCCATGTATTTAACTGACAATCTAGGGCCTCTGGTCTCTAATGGCAAAAAATCTGGGAGTGATCTTTGATTCAGAGCTAAAATGTAATAAGCAAATAAATTCAGTGGTGAAGGATAGTTTCTTTCACTTAAAGTGTATTGCATATATATATATATATATATAATTTTTTTTTTTTTTTTTTTTTTTTTGCCATTTAATGATTTGAAGCAGGTTAGACAGGCTTTTAAATTTTTAAGGTTGGATTACAGTAATTTGGAGGTTCCTCTTGTTCTGCTGAATCATCTTTAACTAAAACAGCCAGGCTTTTGATTGAGACTATGAAGCAGCTCAGTGTTTCACCAGTGCTAACCTCGTTGCATTGGCTCCCAGTTAACTTTAGGGTGCACTTCCGAATATATTTCTGATCTTTATCAGATGACTAGGCCACTGAGGTCATCTCAAACATTACTTTACCGGGCCTTCTCTGTTGCTGCTGCCCTTCCTGCCTTTGGAATAACCTGCGTTTAGATATTAGATGCTGTACTGCGTTAGTTTTTTTTTTTTTTTAAATCACGTTTGAAGCACATTTCCTTGCCCAGGTGTGTGGTTGAGCTAGTAGTTGACTGCACCTTGTTTTACTGATATTTGGTGTTTTCAATTGTATTTTTCTTGTATATTTAGATGTATAAGCTGTTGAAATGTTATTTTCACGAGTTCTCCTGCCCATCCAGTCCTGAACAAACTTGGCTTGCTGTCCTTAATGGAGGCTCGAACCCCGAGTTCAACCCCCCATTGCGATATGACCTAGAGGGAGAATAACAGAAACAGAGGGGGAGAAGGGGAGGCGGAGGGATGCCGGAAGAACGGAGGCTGGGACGGTGCAATGAGAGCTGCTTATATAGGCTCGTAATGATGATTGACGGGACTGAATGATTAGGCTCCTCCCGAACCTACGTTTGGAACTTTATTTATTGGAAAACACTTTGGCCAACTCTAGTTGTTTTTAAATGTGCTATACAAATAAACTAAACTAACTGTATGTCATGACAGGTGGAAGTGTGACAGGTGTGTGTTTTTGTGCAGTTATGATTACGCTTATTCATGAACCAAAATTCATTGGCCAAAAAACAGAAAACACAAAATAAAGATGACTCTTTCGACATTTCTGTAGATGACGCGATATCATTATTGTGATTTTGCTTGATCACGATGATCATGTAGTGAAAATCTGATTTGGTGGCAGCGCTAATCTTAGTTTAGTGGTTTTTGAGTTTTATTATGTAAGGGTTTGAGCTGTGAAACATTGAGCTGTGATGCTCATGATGCAGATGACGTTCAAGCCCAGTTCACAGCTCGATGAATGTCAAAGCAGTCATCTTCATCTTCAGCTCTGCTTCAGCATAGACGAACATCAGAGCGACAAGCTTTTTCCGTTCCGGTGTAATCCCGTGTTTGGATGTTGGCGGTGTTTCACCCCTGCGGTGAAGCGTCTGAGAGAGACGGATCACAGGCTGCGGTGTGTGTGGATTGTCACCTCCGCCGGCGGGAGATGGTTTAGGCGTCTGGAGGCCCAGCGTCCGTGTCCTTGAGCCTCTCACCTCCTCGGTCTATCGACAGACGCTCGTTTGATTTGTGTGTGTGAGAATGACGCAGACGTGGATCAATGCGGTGTCTGGACGCAGCACGCACCAGCGGTCACTCTAACTGACATTCATCAGGAGAGGAGAAAGAGCAGCAGAAAAAAGGAAAAGAGAGTGGCAGACGGAGAGAGTAATGGGAAGAAAATGAAACTCGCTCACTCAATCTAAACTAGACTGTCTGGTAATGATTTTATCTGTTAGTCCAGTGCTTCTCAACTGGTTTTGCTTCTTGTTACATAAGAAATTAAGTGCATTGCAAAAAAAAGGTCAACTTACTGAGATTATGAATTGGCTTAGACTTATTTTTCATTCTAAAAAAATCAGAGTATGAAAAGTACAGTAGGTTTGTCTAATTTTTAAGTTAAAACATCTAAAAGTCTTTAAAACAAGGTTTACTTCAGAAGCAGAAATACACAAGATATTAAGACTTGTTTTCAAGCACATTGTCTTTAGTATTGGTGTGTTTTGTCTAAAGTAAATTTATTTATTAAGTTACCTCTGTGAACGCTAATTTTGAAGACATTTCAGTTTTTAACTATAAATAAATAAATACAAAACACATTTGACCTATCTCACTATTATTTTTAGTTTTTAACCTAATAAGTCAGTGCCAGCCCCTGCTCCTCTGTTACAGAAAATAGGATTCTGAAGTGCTCTCTCTCTCTCTCAGCTCTGAGCAGATTATTTGATGAAAGAGCAAGAGGCTGAGGATCTGAGGAAGGGTTTCTCTTCAAGGCCTGTAATATATGTAATGCGGCATCAGCAGATAGCTGGAGCTCACATCTCCATTGCTAAGGAGATATTATCCAGTAACACTGCACCCGCCTTCATCACGGGCTTCCCGCCTGGGATGAGATGGGTGGCGAGTAATTGCGCTGAATATCCGCCGAGGGAAGGCGATCAGTACAAAGGCATTCCCCGCTCAGCTGAAAGTTTTAATACGCTCCAACTGCTTCCTCTGCGCTCTCCCGTAGTGCAGTCGGAGACTCCGAGGTGTTTTACATTACTCAAGTCTAACCTCACGTCGACTTTAGACATTCTTTAGAGCAGAACGTCCCTTGGATTATATTATTCATCACTGGAGACCCCCAGGGTTCTGTTCTGGGCCCGCTCAAGTGGGAATACAGGCTCCACACACACTACCCTAAGAAACGTTTCAAAATGAGTCCGGTTTTTCACCGCTTTTCCTCTGGGGAGAGTCATAGCAAAATGGTTGGCTTGTTCATATTTGTCTTTTGAATGGGATATGTCCAGTACAAAAGGAAATTGAATAGCGATTGTGGTTTTGTGGAGGGGCGCTTTCAGAAGCTCTGGCCGCCGATCGTGCGCTTTCAGAGAGCCTTCACGCGCTGTGTGGTGTTAGCAGAGCAGGTTATCTCCTCTGCTGTAGCTGTGAGCGTGTTCCTGCCGTGTGGGAGTCAGAGGTGAATGCTCTGAACGCCTCCGGCTGCTCCCACAATCGCCGCAGGAGCTGTGGGATACGATCTCAGAGGTGAGGCGGTGATTGAATGAGACTCAATGAGTCATGGAGGGCGTCTGTGGGTGGAGGTTCAGCTACATGATCCACTCTGTGAAGCACAATAATGGCGTTTTCCATTCACGCGCAGACGCGCTCGCAGAGGAAGACGCCATCTGGAAATCACACCTGTGACCTGATTCACACCGAGACACACAGATGCCACTGAAAGGGCCACCATACCTGCCACTCCTCTCTGAATAAGCAGTGGCGCTAACTCACCACCCACGCTCATGGTTAGCGCTCAGATCACCTTGTGATATCCTTAGTCGAGGCTTCATGCAAGAAGTGCGGTCTCTCAGTATGGAGTTGCACTGTTTCTTTCAATGTTCCAGCGTCAGTACTGATGTGCAGCTACTTTCAGCCTTAGCTCTTCCATGTTTACTGTTTGTCTGGTGTATATTCCATACATGATATTTGCTTACACTTTATTAACAATGTTAATAGGGACATGTTCATCAATCAACAGTAAAATACTGTAAATGAGCCAGAGGTAGCCCCAATGGCTAATTTTCATCTATTGCCCAACATGTACACTTACTTTAGGGTTTGGTTTAGGGTTAGTTGCATGTACTTGAGCATAATTTACTACATACAGTCTTCTCTAGTTTCAGGGGCAGGTTATCGGCTAGAATAAGCTGCAAAGGGAACAAGACCTAATTGAGGCGGTGTGACGGCGTACCCCTGCTTTCCCACCTCGCATTGTAATGTTGAGATCTTTATGACATGACTGATCAACACGAGTGTTAAGACAAAGACAGTTTCCTCCAAGCTCACCCGTGTCGAGAGAGGAACCCTCCAGTCCATATGAACTCCCGCAGGCCTGAGGATAAAAGACAATACCCTGAAAGAGCAGATGTGGTGGAGAGGAGACAGAAATGTTGGGCAAACTAGACAAGTGTTGAAAATCCTCATGAAATAAAGCTTGATAATGGCAAGATGAGCTAGCTGGCCTCTCAGATAGACTTGTGCGAAGGTGTAATGCACACTTTTATGGTTCTCTGTGATGGTATTTAATGACCCAAAGATGCACATCACTTTGGATTTGTCCCATCTGGCTAAAAGATTGCCACCTTCTCTTCCTAAGAGCACATCTGCATTTCAAGCAGCCGGCTGTTACCATCAAGACAGGCAGAAATATTGAAATCATGAAATGACCGTTCAGATCGAGGCTCTATATTTAATCGCAGGGGTACAGAAATGAACATCATATTGGGTCAGCTGTCAGGCCTGTGCTGATGGGAGACATCGGCCCATTACTGTGTCCATTATAGATGAACCTTTAATGTGCCAACACATTAGAGAGGACACGACTTCCAATTACATCCGTTTTACCCTTTGAGTCCCTGATGCGTAAGTCGCACTTAAATCTCTGGCCGTTTTAGAGCGTAACTGCCCTCTATCAGCGTCCTGTCAGAGCGATGTTGATGGATGACATCTGGACTGCACCGCACACATTCACACGGTCGGTCTCCATCCGAGCGTTCTTGTGCTCCAGCGATTGTGATGATTTAGCATTTTTTCATGCAGAAAGTCATAAACTCTCATCGGTTGCTCTGTTGTTGTCACAGTAGTAGGGAATAGTCGTTCTCTTTTGAGTTGCGATTAGAGCAGGTGACGACGTTGAATATGATTGGAGTTCATTTCTGTTGAGCCACCTGTGATTGTCGTCGAGCACAGGTGCTTCTCTAGGCTTTCAGCAGGGGAATAAAGACGCATGAAAGTAGAGAATAAAGCTATTGAATCCTTGTGTTTGCACGAACACAGACCCAGAGACGAGCTTTAACATGCAAAACGCAGTATGAAACGTCTGAGTCACTGACGCAACGGTCACTCGCACGGTCACCGATCTTTCACTCCTTCCATCTGCCTGCTATTTATCTTCCGTTCTCTTTCTTTCACAGGAGCTGAAGGCGTCCCATCAGAACGGCGTCTGTGCCTCGGTGGCTTCCTCTGCGCTCGTGGGACGGTCGTGGAGGTTCGATGGCGACGGGCTCAAGCTGCTGTCGTTGGGACTCGCTCTGGCTGCTGTGATCGTGGCTCTTGTGATTGACAAGCTCCACTGACACCGTACATTCATCTCGAAGTGTCAGACGAGGCCTTATAGAGTGAGCGGCGACTCGAGGACTCAAACCAGTGCTCAAAAATAACGTCTTTTGTGTTTTAAGGTCAAATGAAGGCAAATGAGGCTGGATGGTTAGGGATATTTCATTTTAATGGCTAATTAAAGACTCCTTAAATTTTAAAGTTTATTTTAAAGGCTGAAACCTGTTTTTTCCCAAGTGACGCCATCCATTGTGACGTTTTAGAAAAGCTTTCTTTTTTTTTTTGTCAAGTACTTTGTTTTGTTTGTAGAAATCGAAGCCTCTTTGCCTATGAACAAGGACAGCTTGAAAGCGTCTTTGGCTTTCTGTTCATTTTCAATCCCAGCAGTCATTCATTCTCAGGCCAGGTGTCTCGCTGTTGGCTTTGGGCTAAGAGCAACAGACTCTTCCCGTCTTTGTTCCCAGCATAAAGCACGTCTAATAAATGAGACTCCACACTCTCAACTCCGTCTCCTGGGTTGTATTTCTGGAATGTTTTCTTGGGGTTTTTGGCATGAGGAGGTCAGACGCTTTATTTTGCACTCTCGTGAAGCTACAGTGCGTTTCTGACCTCAGAATACTGTGTGTGTTATCATCTGTGTTCTTATGTGTCAGATTAATTGAAAATGTAATACTGTTGTTGACAGGATGAAGTGTATATAGAAGCCATGTATACATTGCGCTCAGATATTACGGGAATACAGTGCAGTGACTGTAAACATTGTGCCAAACTCTTATAAGCAATCCTACGTACTGTTGCGTTCGTTCATTTTTTTTTCAGTTCTAATGCCTGCATGTCTTTATGGTCCAGTGTACAATGTACAGATGCATGATGTTGGCATTTCCTCACCACAGGAATAGTTTAATGTTGTTCTTCAAACATTTCTTCAACAGAGGCTTTGTCAAAACATCTCAAATGAGCTCTGTCAGGACCCTTCGGGCTCCACGCGGGTTCCCGGCCCAGCGTCGCTTCTGAAATCCCCGGCTGTGGCTTCAGCTGAGCGATCTGCGCGGGCGTTTTGGAGTCAGCTCTGTCTACTTGAGCTTGTGCAGTGACAGGACATGCGAAACCTTAAGCAAGCAGAGATCCCCGGGTGCATTTTCGGCGTGTGGCCGAAGCCTTAGCGGAGCTGACGCCAGTCCGCTGGAATGTAGTCAACGCTCCTGGTGTGCGCTTGGCACGGGGAGAGTCACACTCTCCCAACATCCCTGGAGGATCCTCTGCCTCCTCAGAGAACGTTGACAGCGCAGATGAGAAGAGACCGCAGTGACCTCCACGCCGTGGAAATGCCAGCGTGCGTCTCTCTGAGCGTGGAGACGAAGATCAAGCGGAGAGCGCGGTTTTCCTCAGGGACTCTGGATTGTTTTGAGATGCTAGAAATGAGATGATCTCCCACTTGTTCTTGTTTCTTGCAATTAAGTCAATAAGGAATGAAAATTCACTCCATTGTCTGTCTTAATACATATTCTTCGCTGGGTACACACTCTACAGTTTTGAACATAATTCCTCTGATTTGTAGTCTTCGAAGGCAAGTTTGACATGTTCGCAGATGGACGATTATTGACCACTGCAATCAAATTCTACATCCAATGAAATTCTGCCAGTGTCTGAAGTTTTGGTCACACTTTGTTTTGAGGTCCAGCTCTCGCTATTAACAAACCATTAACTATGGCTGTAGCCTCAGTGCACTTCTAATTTACTCCTTTTCAATAGTTGGTAAGGTAATGAAGTTTAGGTATTGGGTAGGATTAGGGATCTAGAATATGGTCATGCAAAATAGGTGCTTTATAGCATAGAGCACTGAACTCATTGTTTTTTTGTTTTTGTTTTTCCGGTCACTCTCAGAAAAAGGTACCAAACTCTCACTTGAACAGGAACTTTTCAAAAGGTACTAAAATGTACTTGCAAGTTAGTAATATGTACACTTTAGGTACTAGTATGTACTTTAAAGTAGTAACATGCTTCTTTAAGGTACTACCATGTACCATTTTGAGGTAAATAGGTACAAAGATGTACTCTTTTGCCTTTTTTACCCTAGTGACAGCTTTGCACCTTTTTTCTGAGAGTGTACAGTCATAAAGGGCTATTGTAAATCGTACAGTGTTCACCCAGCTTTACTGTTTTTTCTCAAAATGTCATAATTTACTCTGGTCGACTAAAATGCCTCTCGTTTTCGAGTCGTGTGGGTGTGGAAAATGCTGTAAAACAACAGTCAGATCTGTTCGTTTGTTATAGGCTGGCCTTGTAGGAATGCAGTGATTTTCAATGAATTGCCTGTTTTAGTCAAATACATCACATGATGAACATTTACCTTCAGGCATTTGCCAGACATATTTTTCAAGGAATATGCAGTTTTGTGAAGTACAATGGGTTGCAGGAGCCTTTTTACAATGACTTTAAAGAGACATTCAGCAGTTAAAGCAGTTCTAGGTGATATTGTTAATCCAGTTGAATCCAGTCAACTTTGATTTGGGCGGCTCCGGCACTGCATTAACGACCGATAACACGCGTCTTCCTGTTGTCGATCTGTCACACAGCACCTTCACCTACAACTTTGAGTTGTTGTTTTTTCGTTCTGACTGACAGCGTCTGAGTCCTCCACGCACACTGTTCATTTAAAGCAGTTTCTCTGGCTCCGTGCATATGCGGCGACTCCTGCGTCCGCCGGGGCTTCCGGGAGGGCCTCCAGTCTTTCATTGTGTCGTTTAATTGGCAGCCTTACAGATGAACTCATTTCTTAAAGACGAGAGGGGCGAGGGCTCCGATTGGCAGCTCGGTGCCGGCGTGCGTGCGAATATCAAAACAGCATTTGTCCACGGTAAACACGGCCAAAAGGGAATCGTTGAGCTCCGACGGGACGGAGAGGACGACTCCAGCTATAGAAGACACACATGCATATGCATAAAGCATTAGTCTGGAGCCACTGCTCTCGCTCTGACCCATAATTCAGTGCAGGAGTGCTGCCAGCTCACTGTTTATTGAAGGTGTTGAAAGTTCAGTGCTTCAAATAGCTTTGTGAGGAGAGCTGCTGTCAGTTCAGCCTGAGGGAACTTCTGCTCATAAACACGTGTGTTTTATGTATGATCTTTTTTTCTTTTGTGCTTATTGAAGTCTATTCTATCGAATCAGTCAGCGGCCAGCAGTGAGCACGCTCTCTCGTTCACCTGTTATTGAACACTGTGGAGAAACACTGTGTGTTCAATTTACTGCAGCTCTGCACATTTGATATCAGGAGTGTTTATGTACGGCAGGGCAACATTTCTCATTTTTATTTAGTTTAATTTGTACTAATATATATATTTAATATATATAATATAGTATATACAGCTCTTTAGTCGCTTGAGGAATTAAATGAAACAAGTTTTTTTCGGAACAGCGGAAATCACCGTTCATGACGAGCTCGAATGACACGGTATTTTGAGTCAGTGCAGCACAACGCTTTGCTGATGAGACGTTATTCTGTTGTAACGGGGAAGTGAGAATTTCGTGGGTTTGGTGCACTCTTGACTTTCATGCGAACAAGGTCTGAATATTTCATTTCTACCCTCAATCACGTCTCTGTTGTCAACATATAATGCTCTCTGTCAGCGTCAGTAAACCCAAATGAACCGCTGTGAGACAGAAACTCCATTTGTCAGAATGAAAGCAGCCATTTTCACCAAAGACACCAAAACCACGAGGACCGTTTGAAAGCCGCAGTGCGATCGGCATGTTTCGTACGTCTCGCGCTAAATCCCGTTAAGAGTCTGACCGTTTCCAGACCGTGCTGCTCGCCGTTCCCCGAAGCGCCGCTGCTTCTGTCACGATGTTTGTTTAGTCAAACCCAGGGAAATGAGTTGGCAGGGGTTTTCGTGAACTTATGGACCGAATGTGGTGCTTTTTATCTTCTGTTTCAGCTGGGTGGCCCTTGTGTCTTGGATTGGAGCGTCTCGCCGCTTTATCTAATCCACACACGCTTCTGCTGTTGCAATGCAAGCTGGGAGTTCGGGAGCCATTGTGACGGCGAGCGCTTCTGTTGAGTCTCTTGGTCTCTTGCCAGCGTCGCTTGTGTTGAGGCTTATGCCTTTGACTTTGAGCGATTGAGGGTATTTGAATACGTTGGGGAGGGACCTAAATAAATATTTAGTCTGTCAACACGGTTCATAACCGCTCTGAGTGACGCACACCTGAACATCAGAGCAACAACAGCTTGTCTCATCACTTACAGCTACTTTAAGCGTCTTTTCATCTTAATCTCACTGATAACTGTGTTGTTGCAATGAAAGAGAAAGAGGTCTTACAGTGCAGAATGATGATGTAAAAACATCTTCAAAGACTGATCAGAGGCACAGAATCCACTGGAACACCCTTCATTTCTATAATACTTCCTACATTAGACATGTTTTAAAGCGGCTTTACATATTAAGCAGGAACGTAAGGGTAATGTCAGTGATGCAAACTTTATGAAATATGAGACACATCTCAGTTCTCTGGAAGACAAGCAGATCTAAAAACAACATTGGTATCTGCTTCTTGTGACCTCCGGTGATAATTGTCAGTCATATCTTCAGTGATGCGGTGTGTCAGGAAAGCTTTGATCTGGACGGAAGCACGTTCTGCCGTTAAGCGCTTTCACCCGTCAGTAGCGCCGAATCGCTTCACGCGCTCATCCAGGTCATTTGTCACTGAAACCTCACTCAAGCTCGGTTAATTTGTTCGGTCTCTCGTCATTTTGTGTGTGCTGACCTGTGAACGGACGGTCATTTAATCAAGCTGCCGCCCGCAGCGTCTCCAGCGTTTATTATGGAGCGCATCTCTCCGTCCGTGTTTGCACAATGAATGATGACAGTGGAAATTGTCCCCATCACTTGGACTTCCTCTGAGCGCCGGGACCTTTGACACAAGCGCTTCAAACCAAAGCAATTACGCTCTTGCTCGCCAGTCTCGTCGCGGCGGGAAAAGCGGACAGAAGGAAATAATCACGTGTGAGTGCAGGGAGATGGAACGGTCCTAACATTTACTACTGTTGTAAAAAAATAACTAATATTAAAGCTGCAAGCAGCATTGAAAGGGCCCTCGCACCCGGGCTCACCGCCGGCCGCTGGCTTTAGGAAAACGGCAAACGATGGGCAATATTAAATTTAAATATAAGTTGTAAATATAGGAGGAATATGTCAAAATCATTTATATGTACCAAACTTCCTGCTGCCAACAGGTGGCACTTTGATTATAACTGTATATTGATGTGTAGATGCCTTGGATGGCTAGGACCCTTATAAAACGTGAAGTTTGTTGCAGACTGGATATTGCATATTTAAGTTTATGTAAAACAAGTCATTTCCTGTTGCCAGCAGGTGACGCTATGATTATAACTGAATATTGGCCTTCAGATGTGTTCAGGTCAGGGCTCTTCTCGAAGTGAAGATGTGAAGTTTGGGGCAGATCGGACATTGTACGGCTGGAACAATTGGTTATAGCAACTTTCTTTTTCATGGTGAAACATTAAAGTTTGTCAGGCCGCCACAGACGCCCTTCAACGAAAACTCAAGATCTTCACAATTTAACATTGCAAAGGCCTTTAGAGTAGACTGGCTAAATATAATGTTGACGTCATTAAATCTCTGTTCATGCTACTTCCTGTTGCCAGCAGGTGGCGCTCTGGCTATAACTGAATATGGTCATGGACGTGTTCAAGACAATAGTCTTATCAAATTTGAATTTTGGCGCAGATCGGACATTGTATGTCTGAATTATAACAATAAAAACTCAAGATCTTTGCAATTTAACATCACAAAGGGCTTTAGATTACACTGACCAAATATGGGGTTGATCCAAATTAATCTCTAGTAGGAGTTTGTTAAAATGCAACACCTGGAAATAACACAAAACTTGCCAAGAAAATGTAAGATAACAGACTTCCTGTTGGGTTTCAGACTTCATACTGGGGGACGTTTTTGTAGGTATTGGTGTGTTACATGTGTACCGAATTTCGTACTTGTATGTAAGGTATAGCTCGGGGCACTTGATATTTTGTAGTTTGCGCTATCGAGCCTTTTTGTCACTCTCACTTCTGAAACCCATATCAGATGCAAATTTGAGCATGTTTGGGCCCTCAAAAATCTGATTATAGAAGAAGGAGAATCTGAGCAATTCCAACAGGGTCCTCGCACCATCAGTGCTCGGGCACCTGGGGGTCCGAGGCCCAATAGAAGGCCTCAGCAAAGAGGCCTGAAGATGACTTTAAATAAGCTTATTGGCTAAAACAACTAAAAATTAAGACATTTCATTATTCACCTGCTTTTTTTCAGGATTCTGGATAATGCCTTTGCATGGTACTGGGTTATTTCATCTGTCAGGAATAATGTGTGTTAAGCAAATATCTAAGCGAGACAACATTAAAGTTATAGTTAGGTTTTTTTGTTGTTGTTTTTTTTTTTTATATACCTTTACAATACTCTACATTTTTCGGTTGAGTTACACGAACTTTATTTGGCTGGTGTTACAGCTGACCTCAGACGTGATCAGATCTTTGGTAATGTGGGAGCTTCTAGCTGCATCATGTTCATCATGTTAAATCAGCAACATAGAGATGAACTCGACTAGTTTGAATTAAATGCTGTAGACTGAAGAGGAATAAATACAGAGCTGCCATTTTTCAGAAAGTGAAACAATGCCACTTGATATTCTAGGACCACAAGAGCAATCTATAGTGAACTTTGATAGCTATGATGCATTCTAAGGGTGTGGATGGAGATCCAGCAGGAATACAATCAACTGGATTTATACACATATAGACACATATTATCCCACTTGTGTACCTTAAACTCAACGTGCTCTTTCTGTTCACAAATGATTCACTCACCATGAGCTCGTCTGGTTGCGTCCATCACACTAAGCACAGGTGAGCCGGTCTAGAAGAGACGGGAGAAGCGAGCGCAGCCGAAAGCAGAGCCGCGTTTATCCGCTGTGAAAGTGAGCCGTCTAATTACGCTTGACGTACGGCCCCGCGGCACTCAGCCCTACGTCCACATCTGCCCTAATGACCGACAACTTCCGCTAATTGAAGATAAGTTACACTATTTGGAGTGGCGTAATGATGTTACTGAGCCTTAATGGGACACAAAATGAAATGAATGTGGATAGTGAGGGATGGTTATTCTGCTCTCCAACCAATGAGTGCAGCTAATTAGCTTTGTCCTCCACCGCTCAGCCTGTGTTTAATTTACCAAACTGTTGTGATTACCAATCAAGAGATGAATGAGCAATTCAGCTTTAAGATGCAATCAAGAAACTATCCTGTGAAGTGGCTGAAGCCTCAGGTTTGTCGTTCCAGGAGCGTCTTGAGACTTCGTGTGCACACTTAAAAATAAAGGTTACCGAGGTTTTTGCAGCAATGCCATAGAAGTTTCCCCAAACAATCTTTCACTGAACAGTTCTTAAAGGAACCATGTCCAAGATCCTTGTAACTTGTAACCAACATTTAGCTCTTCTTGAGAATCTGGTCCAACGTTCATGATATGTTTGTTTCTGATGGGCATCATCTCCAGCTCATTTGAGTGTGTTTTAGATAAGTATTCCCAGTCAGAATCTCTTCCCTGTACCATCTTTAGCAGGTTATGCACGTATTTTATATAATGTATTTTCAGCTATTAAAAAAAGCCCCAATGCTTAATTTTCTAGTACACAATTATATTTTTCACAATCACACTACTAAATGTTGAAAAAGCCATATCTTTTGTTCAAAAATGATGTTCATATCACATACAAACCTGGTATTCAGCTGTCTGATTTTTAAAGTTGCTCATTCTACTTACTCATTTAAGCATGAAAATCACTTCATATATAAATTAATTTCATACTTTTGCCTTTGGGCGTGCGCTTCAAAAAATAGTAGACGTTTATTGTGATATAACTTGGTTTATTTGTCTCCCAAAAACCATTGTCAGCTAAGTTATCCACTAGAAAACCCCCCCTCAAAAAGGAATGGTTTGTCCCATTCTGGCATAATTTGCACAGTATGATGATATTTCCTCTAGAAGTACATGGATGAAACACTAGAAGTTTAAAATAGGTCATTTTCACATATTTTGTTTATTTGACTGTAAAATTCTAACTGAATGTGCTATTTTAAGTGCAAGGTGTTATTTATTTATTTATTTTTTTTTTTTTCAAAAAACAAATGGCTTTAAAAAAAAAAAAAAGTACAGTTATTGACCATTAATGTTGTGGGGTGAGTTTGTAAACAGAATTTAATTAGACAACAATAAAAAATACAGGAATACATTTAATAATAAAAAAAGAAAAATCATGATCAAAATTATTAACACTTCTTACTTAATTCAACTCTTTTACATATATAAGTATTTTTGTGACACTGGGTTGCACAATTTTTTATTCAGGAGTCGTTTTTGTTCACACACGCACACGTTTACAAATGCAGCTGCTGAGTCCTTTCCAGGTCAAGAAAAAATGATATTATCCCTATTTTAAAGTCTGCACTGGCTACCTATTAGGTTCCGCATCAGCTACAAAATATTACTTCTTACCTATAAGGCACTTAACGGTTTAGCTCCTGCGTACCTAACTAGTC
>JAHKKF010522719.1:0-16481 GCA_019740295.1 Labeo calbasu
GATATAAATTTAGTGTTTAAAAGACAAATGAAAGTCTCATGGGTTTGGTACACCATGAAAGTAAGTAAATAATGAGAGAATTTTCATTTTATGGTGACCTATGCCTTTAATAAAATATAGCCTCATTGACAGAAATATTAGCTATTTTGCACACAATGAAAGTGGATGGGGACCAGGGGTTGTCAAGCTCCAAAAAGGACAACAAAGCACCATAAAAGCATAATAAAAGTAGTCAATACAATCTGTGGGCTGCATCCCAATTCGTCTGAAGCCATATGTTAGCTTGAGTGAGGAACAGACTATTTATTGGTGTGAGGAATAGGCCACTGTTATTTAGTGAACAGAGCTTAACAATTGTTGGCACTGTTCACTTTCTTTGTATGGAAAACAACAGTCTGGACAATCTGCTATAAATATCTTCTTTTGTGTACCAAAAGAAAGCAAGTAAGCCAAATAAGTTTCAAAAGACATGAGGGTGAGCAATTTTCACTTTTGGATGGATTTCTTTAACCTGTTTTATATAGTTTATGATGACATGAACAAATCTTTTCATTACAATTATTCCCTTTGCAGTTTTCTTATCACATACCAACATGCCATACTATTTGCCAGAGACAAGTAAACAGAGAGTATTCCAATAGACCTGTTTAAAACAATCTATTGCTCTACTGAAAACTCACAAAGGTGATGAAATCTACTTGACCTGTCAAAGTCTACCCATCTAAATGTGGACACACCAGTTACAAAGCATCCCATATTTACTTGAACTCTAAAACGTAAACATCACAGCTGAAGTCTGTAAGTCTCACAGGACGATATTTTACTGGAGTTTTGGGTTTCTGAAAGTCTGTTCTTTCAATTTTGTACTTCCCCTGCCTGTAGCAGGTAGGTTCTGCTGTCCACATTAAACCATTGTTTATTTCCCATCAGGCCTCTGGATCTTCCTTTGGAATATATTAAAAATTGACCAAGTATGTATCTCTCAGTCTTTTGAGCCACATCAAATGCTGACTTTGCAATTCCAAACATCTCTCCAAAGGAAAAATGTTTTTCTTACTTCATATAACAACGCATCAGTTCTCATATGGGGTCACTTCCTTCTAAAAACAGTCTTAAGTTTAAGTTAAGGGAAAACGACAAAATGCCAGTTGGCAGTCAGAACTTCTCAATTTTGAGTACTTTATGATTTATCTAAGCTGACAAAGGAATATGTTACCACATCAACAAAAGTAAATAAGCTTGACTATTGATATCAGATGTTGTTCTACAAACACCACCAAGTCTAGAAGATAAAGAAGGTTCAATTATCAAACCCTATCCATTATAAAATAACCTTTACACGACTTCAGCCTCATCCAATATACTCTTTCACAGGAAAAAAAAAAGTGCAGAGAGTTGCTGATGCACAGAAAACAGGAAGGTAAGGGAGGGAGAGAGGGACAGATCCGTCACCTCATTATTTTCAGACTGGAAGAAGAAGGTTATAAGACAATAGTTTTACTATTCACCACACTGACAGGGAGGGGGCAAGCGAAACAAGTCAGAAGCGCAACTCTTGCTTAAAGCAGGGTTTAGGTTGATCGGTACGGAGGCTCCTGAGGGGGGAAGGTGGATGGGAGGGAAGGAGAAGCGAAGCCGCCAACAGGATGTTGTGAGTGGAGGAGCCCCACTGAGCTCAGAGACAGCAGCTGTCAATCAAAGGCTCATTAGACTCCGAGAAGGCGGCACAGGGGCACTCACATAACAAATAAGAGCAAGACAGGCCACTGCCAGAGTCAGCCTGAGTGATGTGTGTGTGAATCGACATGACACGCATTCACAATCTCAAGCACAGTTCATTTCACTCCCAGCCACAGACCACCAAAATTCATCTGATTTTCCCCCCCTGCATTTAATTTGAAATAGAGATGAATAGATAATGAGAACACCAACTCTCTCGGCTGAAATCTGATGCATTTTCAATAGTTCTTTGATGCCAGGCCTGAAAAATTGGGAGATGCAACATTTTCTGATACTGTTGATAATGATGCGTTTATACTATACACAGTAGTATATACAGCTAAAAGTCTACATAAAATAAGACTATTAGTTCTCTTAAAGGTATAGCTCACCCAAAAATTAAAATGACCCCATGATTTACTCATCCTCAAGCCATCCTAGGTGTATATGTATATGTCTTCTTTCAGACAAATACAATCAAAGTTATATTAAAAAATGTCCTTGCACTTCCAGGGAAGATGGCGGAGTTAGAAGTCACACAAGTTTCTGCTCTTGAGTATTACTTTTGGTCATATTCATTTTTTCTAGTTCTTTGCATGTTTGGCACATTTGGCATTATAGCATGAGGTTAATTAGTCCATCAGTAACCTAAAATACCAAGATTTCATAAGAGGAGGGCCGCAGATATTGCTGAAAAAACTCGCAGGTAGCGGACATGGCTGCTTCTGAGAGGATGGTGCAGGGGGATGATATCCACAAACTACTCGGGGGTATCAGATCAGAGGTCGCGACGCTCAGAACAAAGATTCTCTATAAGTTGAAATCTTCCATTTCGGCTGTGAAAACAACGCTGCAGGTACAGGAAAAAAACCTTAAGGATGTTGAAGAATCACTCACCGATGTGGATAGTCGCGTTGCCTCTTTGGAAACCATGTGCACTGCTTTGTCGAAAGATAACGAACAGATGAGGGCTAAACTTGACGACTTAAACCGCTCGAGGAGAAATAATGTCAGTATAATTAGCATTCCTGAGCAATCTGAGGGCACACATCCGACCACATTTATGGAGGAACTCCTACTTGAAGTCTTAGTAAAGGAGAGCTTTGCCAAACCCCCAGTGGCAGACAGAGTGCATCACTCCCTGTCCCCCCCGGCCGAGACCAAACCAGGCCCCGAGACCCTTTATCGTCCGACTACATCACTATCAGACGAGGGAACTAATTCTTCGGCACGCGCGTGAAACAGGACAGCATCTATACAAGGGTTCCTCGGATTCACATCTACCTGGACGTAAGTGTGGAGGTCGCCAAACAGAGAGCTGCTTTCAACACGATTAAAGGGCAGCTTAGGGAGGCCGGTAACGAGTTTGGCCTTCTTTTTCCTGCACACTTGTGAATAACCCAAAACCCTGATGTTTCGAGAGCTTCATTATGGGAGGCTCTTAAAGCCTTTCTACGAGGGAAAATTATTTCTTTCTCTTCCTATGCTAGAAAGCAGGAAATCTCAAAGCTCAAAGTCATTTTGGATGAGATAAGCAAGCTGGATGAGGAATATGCAACAAATCCAAGTCCTAGCTTATATGAAGAAAGGCTGCGGCTCCAGACTGAATTTAACCTATTAACAACTTTGCAATAAGAGAAAAGACTGTTGAAGACCCGTCGTAAGTTTTATGAATTTGGTGACAAGGCTAGTAAATTATTGGGCCATCAAGCTTGTCAGAGAGATGTCTCCAAAAATGATAACTCAAATTCAGTCTTCATCTGGTTCTACGTTACACACTGTCCAAGATATAAATAACAGATTTGTTCGATATTACTCAGCTCTGTATTCCTCAGAATATACTAATGATATACCTTTTTTGAATCCTTTGAGAAGCTAAATCTGCCTACTATCAGAATTGGTCCTGAACTTGGGGGGATCTGTTAGGCAACAGGAGATTATGGAAGCTGTTGTGGCTATGCAGAGCGGTAAAGCGCCTGGGCCTGACGGCTTTCCTATAGAGTTCTATAAGAAGTTCTCAGATCTACTGAGTCCACTTCTTGTTGCAGTATATAATGAAGCTTTTGTAATATACATGTAATATGTAATATACACACACTCACGCTCAGACACCACAGAAGCCATTATCTCTCTTGATGCCGAAAAGGCTTTCGATAGGGTACACTCTTAAAAATAAAGGTGTTTTAAAAGGTTCTTCACAGCGATGCCATAGAAGAACCATTTTTGGTTCCACAAAGAACCATTCAGTCAAAAGTTCTTTAAAGAACCATCTCTTTCTTACCTTTTTATAATCTAAAAAGAACCTTCTTTCTCCACAAAGAACCTTTTGTGAAACAGAAAGGTTCTTCAGATGTTAAAGGTTCTTTATAGATCCATTTAGACAAAATGGTACATAGAGGTACAAGGCAAGGTTGCCCGATCTCACCCTTGTTGTTCGCAATTTCCATTGAGCTTTTGGCCACACTACTTCACCACTCTTCTGTTTTTAGAGGTATCGCTCAAAATGGTATGGAACATATATATGCGGATGATGTTCTTTTATATGTTTCTAACCCCGCTACATCACTACCCCATATATTGTCAGTATTAGAGGATTTCTGGAAATTCTCAGGCTATAAAATGAATATGCATAAGACAGAGTACTTTCTGATTGTTGTGTCTCCTGATTCTGCTTTCCATACTATCCCATTTAAAGTGGTTCAAAATGGGTTTAAATATTTCAGTATTTCAGTTACAGTATTACAATTACGCGCTCCTTTGATAATTTATTTAAGGCCGTTTAAACGTGGTTGCAATGTTATTTTAATGTTGCAACCATGATTTCAAGAAAATCATGGTTACGTTACCCCTCTCTCTTTGGCTGGCTGTATTAATTTGATTAAAATGATGGTTCTACCACGCTTTTTATACTTTGTATACTTATTTTCAAATATACCTATTTTCATAAGAAAAAGTTTTCTTATAACCTGGATAAGATAATAAGCTACTTTTATTAGCTTTTTATTAGGGGGGGTGTAAATCCCCTCGAATTTTGAAAATTCTTTTTGCAGAAATTTTTTGTTTTATTTTTGGGCAAGCAATATTCAAAAAATTGTGTATTGGGTATCAGCTTGGGATTCACAGTCAAAGCCTGTGTGGGTGCAAGGGGAGGAAGCCTGCACCAAATTCTCCCTCAAAGCATTTCATTACATCACCTAATCCAGTAGTTGTACATACGTTAAAAATTTGGTCACAGTTCAGGAGGCATTTTGGTTTTCAGGCTGCTTCAATTGCTGGTCCCATTGTTTCCGACTGTTTATTCCTCCCATCTGGCATTTCCGGCATGGCAAGATTAGGGAATTAGGTCCTTCAAAGATCTATTTTGAAACAATATTTTTTGTTCATTTGAGGAGCTTGTGCACAACTTTTCCCTGTTCAAACCCCATTTTTTTAGATACCTGCAGATAAGTCAACGTTCAAGTCTTTTCCAGACATACCTGCTCCTTCAGTCATTAAGGCTATGCTGGATTTAAAACCAAAGGGCAAAGGACTAATTTCTCATATTTATTCTCTTATAAGCACTATAGGTCCACAAAGTTTAGACCATGTTAAAAATTTATAGCAATTTGACCTGGGTAGAGACTTTACTGATATTGAATGGGTAGGTATTTTGGACAAAGTACACTCATCATCACCCTGTGCCAGACATGCCCTCATTTAATTTAAAATACTTCACAGACTACATTTCACCAATTCAAAATTGGCTAGAATCTACCCCACTGTTAGTCCTGCTTGCATTAGATGTCTACACTCACCAGCCACAACAGCCCATATGTTCTGGTCATGCCCAAAACTGGAGGGATTTTGGAAAGATATCTTTAAATCTTTTAGTGATATATATGGTGTTTCTATTGACCCTGACCCCCTTTTAGCCATTTTTGGTATTAGTCATGAAAATACTGTACTTACGGAAAGAATGAATAATGTAATTACCTTTACCACGCTGTTGGCAAGACATTTAATTCTTTTCCATTGGAAAAAAGCTGAGCCCCCAACACATAATAGATGGGTTTAAGAAGTGACGTATCATATCCAGCTTGAAAAAAAAAATCAAATTCACTGTCATAGGCTCAAAACGCAAATTTTTTGAAACATGGTCACCCTTCTTAACATATTTTGATGACTTACAATTTATTGAGGGAGGGGTTACCTAAACATATGAACAAATATGGACCAACACACTTTTATTCATTTATTTATTACTATGTTGTATTATTATTATTAGTTTTTTTTCTATTTATCTTTCATTGTCCTTATTTATTTATTTCATTTTCTGATGACATGTTGCATCGTTTTATAGCCTTTCAAATCAGTTACAACTATGGTAATTTGAACAGCCTGAAGCAGGTATAAGGAGGTTAATTTCCTTTTTCTTTTAATATATTTATTTCATTTTCTAATTTTTACATCTATATATGTACCTTATACCCTACATATGTACGTTGCTGCTGCACATTTGTTTGTTGTTTTAAAGATGTTTATGTTGCTACACCTATGTCCTACATCATATATGGTATTTTTCTTACACAAACGCATAAATTCACTTCAGAAGGCCCTTAAGGCCACCCTGGAGCAATGTGGAGCACTTTTTATGATGGATGGATGCATTTTATTTTGCTTCAAAATCTCAACACCCATTCACTGCCATTATAAAGCTTGGACGAGCCAGGACATTTTTTAATATAACTCCGATTGCATTTGTCTGAAAAAAGAAAGTCATATACACCTAGGATGGCTTGAGGGTAATTTTTGATTTTGGGTGAACTATCCCTTTAACGCATATTTGTAGTACTGCATCTAAATGAAATAACTTTTTAATCCCTCAAATCAACTGTAATATACATTTCCAAAAAAAAAAAAAAGTTGTTTCATGTTAAAGTGGTTTTTCATGTCAAGTCATATTAGCAATGAAAAATTGCATTTAAAATAATGTCACAGTATGTAATTATAACACTGTAATAATAATGTAATAATATGAAACCATTGTTATATTATATTATATTATATGGGTGTAAATGAATACTTATCTGGCACACTATGTAGGCTATTAAAACAAAGCAGCAGCATCTCGCTCATGCTGTCTAGCTTTAATCTGGGGCAATTCATGCATGGAAAAATGTATTCCCACCTGTCTGTGAAGAGTAATGTGCATTTAAGCAGGGTCCTGCTCAGCCGTCGCTCAGAACACACTAACCGGTGGCCAATCGTTTGCCACTTAACCTGCCCACTTGTTGTTTGTTTTCATTAAGAGGTAACTGTTTATCATACATAATTTATTGCTTAATGAAAGGCGTTTCATTAATACATCATGGCGGGATATGCATTATTCAATTTGGAATTATGCATCTTTAAGAGGGATATATAAATATACAGGCTTGGTAAGGCAAAAGGTATTTCCGTTGCACATGACTGGTTTCTTAATCACGGCGATGATGAGTGGTTAACCGTTGGAATCCGAGGTGTAAACAAATGCGAATGCTAATCTCAAGGCAGCACTCTCACATGCGGAGGCCTCTCGCTTTCATTTAATTATTCACCTCCGCGTTTATGTGTTCATTAATTTAAGGCCAATTCTGAATGGCTGCTTAATGCCGTCTTATGAGTGTGAGGCACAATTACGAAACGCGTAATTGAAAACAGTTGTTTTTGCACATAATTATGTCATGACACAGAACTGTTTGTACTTACAAGAATTACATTTAATGTTATACTTGTTAGGCTGTTTTAAAAATGCATAGTAGGATTAGTAGTAGAAGGGTTCATTGCAGTAAATGGTGTGGATTCCCATGTTTACATAATATCTAATTACTGACATACTGTGTAATGTTAAAGAAACCACATACTGTATACTTGATTAGCTAATGAGCATAACTATACATTTTTATATTAAAAACTTAAAACTATTTAAAAAATATTAACATTTATAAAATTCTCTAAATTTACTTAAACTAAAAAAATAAATAAATAAATAAATAAAAATAGAGGTAATTTCTGTTAATATGGTGGCACCTATTAGAATGCATTTTTATTACGGTTGTCAGTTTAACTTGTTAACTTAAGTAATTTGTTATGAAAAATAACACAATTAAAATATTTTAACACAAATAACGCACTGCCCCCACCCCCAGATCTCTTAAATTTTACAGTCTATGCAATTGACTGATGACAAATAGGATGTAGGACAACAACTCCATAAATGCAGTTATACCCTACAATTCAAGATATTGGTGCAAAAATGTCCGTTATGTGTTTTGTCTCATATTTATATGTATTACATTAACCACGATATCACACGGGCAGCAAGAACAATATGACACGAGTGGTGATTTTTGTCCTGACCTATCACAAGCTTTAAATGTGATTTTATACAACAGTTCAGTAAATAAGAAGTTGATATTATATTATATTATATTTTAAACACAATATTATGTATTTTTGCTCAATTTTGCAGAGAAAACATTACCTTTAAAGCCACAGCAGAATTGCTGTGCATTTCTGAGCAACTCATTTGTGTTTAGTTTCTGAATGAATTTGCATTTTGAACGAATCGTGTGAATCAATGATTCATATCATTTACTTCATTCCTGAATGAATCAGCTGTTTGAACGAATCAAATGAATGAATGACTCAAAGACATTTACCGCCACCTGCACCAATGACTTTCATTATATGAACAAAAAATACTGAAATGTTTCTCAAGTATCTTCTTTGATGTTCCATAGTTTAATAGTGTGTGATAAATTTTATGTTGAATCAAATAAAATATGTCTTTATAAAGCTACAATTTGTAATGTCTACTTGATATTTTGTCATTTAAAATTTATTTTGTGATTAATTACGTTAATCAAAACATCATGTAATGAATTAGATTAAACATTTTAATTGACTGACAGCCGTAATTTGTATATGTAATAATAATAATAATAATAATAATAATAATAATAATAATAATAATAATAATAATAATAAACAACAACATTTAAAATATCAATTAAAACACTTTTTTGGGGAACAATGTGCACAAACATACACAATAATACCACAATCCAGTATTAAATAAGTAAACAAAGTCAAAAATTTTAATGCAAGGCAGGAAAAAAAAAAACTTTTAAGACATTAAGTTTGTTATTGCACATCTATTTGCATCTGTAGATTACGTTGTAGATTTATGTCATAAACTGATTCAGAAATCTCCAAATCAGTAGCACTTACACACCCCAAACGTTACAGATTTTTCCCCATTTATATTTAAAAGGCTTGTTCATATATCATTTGCCTGACTTCACAAATCATTTTATTCCTAAGAACACTGTAATATTTTTACAGCTATTGAGAGTATTTTCTGATTTATGGGACAATAATTTTGAACAAATGTTCAGATTTCTGTTCTGCAAATGTATGTAAATACATACATATTTAATCAGAACATGCCTCATTTCATTTGCATATTTAAACAACATTTTAAAAGCTTGTAATACAACAACAACAAAAGTTTGCAATCCTTAATGTAATCAATCCTGTGGAAAGTGTGGTGATATCTATTCGTCACCTGGATTTTCTTGCCTTAAAATTAGGCGATAAGGACATCCCACTGATCTATGAATGTCTGGATAAAAATGATGAAATCCTCTGAAGGATGTAAGCCTCTATATCTGTTAGTCCACACAGCTACTGTTTGTTCTTCCTGTGGGAAGCAGAGGGGAAAAGCAGAAAAATCACACAGTCTTGGAAATCTATTGCATTATTGAAGGGAGAACTTAAACAGAAATCTATGCTCTCTGTGCTGTCTTATTGTCTTGACAGTTGTGACAAATTACAGGGCTCTGGAGAGACAATGAGAATTTCTCCTAAAGTTGGAGTACATTAGAGAGACTCATAAACTGCAATATATTTCCCTCGCTCTTTGTGGCTCTGAGGAATTCGTCACGAGAAGAAGAGAGAAGTTGAGGATGATGATGGCGGCTGCAAATGAGAGCTGAAATCATGTCTTTTTGAGCCGGTGATGTGTCACGAACGGTGATGTGGAGCAGAGGAATCTTTTCATCTCATGTTCCTTATGTACCCAAACATGGGGCTTGCATCAAAGAGAAATCTCATAAATGTTGAAATGTGCTCTCTCAAATCTGTGGAAACACATCCATTAAGAGTGACCTTTGTAAAATCCGGCTTCGCCAAGCGCCAGACTTTTATCATCCTTATAAAACTCAGTGATGGTCCGCAGACCATCGCCAAATCCTAGCCTCAGTGAAATAATTGAGTCAAGCCTTTTATCGCACCCTTTTGTAAAATACAGACGCAAAAGAACTGAGATTTTGAAATGAAACATTTTGTCCATCAAAAATAAAGCTAAAGCCGTACATGACGTGATTCAAAGTTTCCTTCTGCTGGTGACTGTGCCTCTGAGACTTTGACAAGTCTCACTGCAAGACCTAAGAGGATGTTTTTGCTCTTTGTTATGCGCCTGACCTGCACTTGTTAGAACATACAGTATTTAGGCTCTCTGTATTTCACATGATTTTGCATCATGACCTAAACTTTACATTGGACATCAAATGGCAACCCAATAATTGTACAAAAGCTTTTAAAGGGAGAGTTCACACAAAAATAACATTTCTGTAATTAATTACTCACCCTCATGTCATTCCAAACCTGTAAAACCTTTGTTCATCTTCAGAACACAAATTAAGATATTTGTGATGAAATGCGACAGTTTTCTGACCCTGACAGCAACGCAACCACCACGTTCAAGGTCCAGAAAGGTAGTAAGGATATCATTAAAATAGTCTATGTGACATCAGTGGCTCAACCGTAATGTTATGGACTATTTTAACGATGTTCTTACTACCTTTCTGGACCTTGAACGTGTCAGTTGTGTTTCCATCTATGCAGGGTTAGAAAGCTGTCAGATTTCACCAAAAATATCTTAACTTCTGAACCTCTGAAGATGAACGAAGGTCTTACAGGTTTGGAACGACATGAGGGTGAGTAATTAAATTTTCATTTTTGGATGAACTATCCCTTTAAAAACACATCGCATCTTGGAAACATTATCAAGAACCAATATAGATCTAAAAATAATAAAAATCGTTAAAATGATTAACTGGCTAAATAGGAAAAGCACTGATTTTTTTTAAATACATGAACAAGCTGAAGTGGTTCAACAGCCTTAAGGTCCTTGCACACCGAGTCCGAAATTTTCATATGCGTTTTTTTGTATTCCTCAAAATTCATCACACACAGTGGCTATGAATTGTCAAAACACCTTTCAAAATGCTTGCTACAGATGCGAAAAATGCTACGGATTTGAAAAATCCAGAAAATTGAACCCGATCCAATTTTTTTTTTATAACGGTCAAAAGGTTTGGAGGCAGTGTGTAAATGTGACTGACACAACATGAAGTCATATTTATTTTTTAACGTACGAAAATTTCAGACTTAGTGTGCAAGGACCTGACAAACTGATAAACCACTTTTGCTTTTTTATGCATTATGCTTTTTTCTCAGAAATAAAAATTTGTACATACATGCTGACTACATATTATTGTAGCCCAGTTTGTGCTAAATACAGTGAAACCAGACTTTAACCATGTTTATAAGAAATTGAAGAAAAAAAAAAAAGGGCCCCAAAACCCCCTCAGACCCCAGAGGGTTAAAGGTGAAGTCACATTTACAATACGAATTTTCGCTAGGAATCCTTTTTGGGAATTGTGTGAGAGAGCGAAAGATTTCCCACATGATTTCGCAATAGGTTCAAGTTGGTCATGTGAATTCACCACAATGACCTACAGAAAGCTGCATAATTACAAAGTGACTTCTATGCGAGTAGTGCTTCATACATCGCTAAACTACTGAAAATAAACAATGGACTTTTTTGCCCATAAAATTTCACTAAGTGCACTTTAACACACTTTTAAATGGAACCATCACTGGGCAAAACATTGTAGTTGCATCACACCATGTCCATGTTGAGCGACAAGCAACAACATCGTATCCTCTCGTATTTTGACTATTGATTAAATAAGAATAAGGGTGTGTTCACACTTGTCATGTTTGGTTAGATTAAAACGAACCCTGGGCTCTGTTAGTGCGATTTGAGTAAGTGTGAACGCTGCCATCCGAACCCTGGGGCGCATCAAACAAGGAGACCGAGATTGCTAAAAAGATGGGTCTCGGTCCGCTTCCAAACGAACTCTGGTGTGGTTCGAATGAAATATGAATGCAACACGGACCAAATACTTTTAACCAAACCAAAACAGGGAGTAATGACAAGATGCGACACTGTGCGACATGATTTCACTAAGGGAACAAGAGGTGTATCCAAAACAAAATGAGCAAACATGGAGCAAAGAGGAGGTTTTATGAGGTCTTTGTGAGTTTGCAGGTAGTGAAAATAAAATCATATGTGCAACGAGCACGCTTAGTCCAGCAGACGGCATTACGTGTATTCGACTTAAAACAGCGTTGAGCAGACTGATCAGTAAATGGTTTGATTTAATTCGCATTTATTGCTTTAATTCGAATGCACCTTTTGTTTGGGGTGTTTGGTGAATTCCGTCACGAAATGTGTGTCATTCAACCCGACCAATCAGGTTGTGAACGTATCACTATGCCTTTAGGTTCGTATATTTAGGTTCACTGTCAAAAATGTCAGTGTGAACGCCAAGCAGGCCAGGACCAAATGTATCATTTTCTTCTTTTTGGTCCGGACCAAATGAACCAAACTACAAGTGTGAACACACCCTAAGAAACTAATTACAAGCAATAGGACTAAAAAAAACTACCTTGAAACAAATAAATAAAAAATGCTGCACACATTGTACAAAATAATCAAATGTATAAAAACACTACATATTCTTCACTGTGTAAATCAAATATATATTTCTTCTTATTAAAGTTACAAAAGTGATTTAGTCAAGAGCAGTGAGATATTTTCTCTCTTTTGTGGTTTGATTAACATGAATGACAGACAGCAGGAATATCAGACTGCTGTCACTTTAAGAGCTACCCGGATCAAATATACAGTTACATGTGTTTTCTTTCTCAGCTGTTTGCTTTCGCTCAAGACCTAAATTACTGTGTTTACGAGGATACTTACAAAGACAGCCAGTTAGACACACAAGTATGCGTATTTAACCATTCAAGGCCTATAAAGTGGCAAAAAAACGTAATACTGTGCATTCTACGAGCACTATCAGCGCGTGCATATAGCAAGGAGTTATTTTTCACTGCTGATCATGTTTTAATGGCTTAAAATCACTTGTTTTTAAACCGCAATGCTTAATAACGCATGCAAACGTTATGTTTCAGTGACCACGTCGCACAACAATTTCACTTAAGCACCGTCTGACAAATTTCCACCAGTTAATCATGTTTACCGGTACATCACCCACCCCTAAAAGTATTTTTTGACTGGCTGTGATTGTATTATGCTGCACAGAAGTTTCATCTGGACATCTTTATAATAATCTCACCTAAGTCCCCAACAATTCACATTGATTAAAATCATGAGCATTTCCCGACAACGGTTGAGCTATCGAACAGATGATCTTTATTAGCAGCCGACCGGTCATCAGCGCATAGGAATGTTCTGTAAACACATCCGGTCCGGGGCGACAACTTCAAGCTCAGCCTGATTCCATGCCATCCTAGTTTAAGTCACGAAATAACTGCATTGTGTTTAATTTCAAGCTTCTGGACACCAAACCACTGCCACTCGGTTTATTAAACTCAGACGCTATCCGCGTAATCTTTTTATTGTTTTTTTTTTTCTTCTTTTTGTTTTTCTTCATCTCTCTTTCTTGCACAACTGGACTTGCCACTGTTTATTGCGATAAGTCCTGCTAATGAACAAATGACCTGTCACCTGAAGCACTTAGAGCAGGGTGTTAAACTCTGGTTATAAAAACCTCTTCCAGCTCTATTGATTTACTGCCAGGGTTTGATTGTACCCTAGGGGTAGGAGGCCTGCACGGGCCAACACTGCTCTTACTGTTTTACAGTCCATACAGCAAACAAATAAATCTTCCACTCATTAATTCACTCCCGCTCCTTTCTGCCCACTGATAATGGTATAGGAAAAAATTGGGAGCGGATTCATATTGGGCTCCTGTAGCTTGATGCATCGTGTCTCGCAATGCCCTCTCACATTAGATTATCTGGAGCAGACAACTTCCACTTCTCTCCGAAGATTTCATTAGTGCTCCGGCGGACGCATAAGGAAGTGATTTGGAGTGGGCTTCGACTGTTTTCGCGAGCGACGGTCATTACTTTTGAAGTCCCGCTAGGCACTTTTACAAGGGCCCCGCGCCACTAACTGGATGCGTCCTCGACATTTAGGGAGAGATTACACCTCGTTCTTAACATAACCAAATCTGGCAGTCAGCTGACTTTTACGAGGGGGCAGACGTGATAAACGTTGATAAAGCAGGACGTACCATCGAGAGCATCGCCTCAAGAGATACAGTGTTATGATAGCGCTGCAGAAAATTGGACAAACTTCCACGTAAAATTGATTCCTCCGATAATGACTGACCTTAGACACAATTACATCCAGACCGCTTTGCTCTGTTGAGAATAGCATCGAGAATGGTGTGACAAACAGTAGGTTTTACAGTGTAACTCATGCCGCAGAAAGGCAATTAATTCTTCTTAACAATGTAACTAAAGGACAGAAAAGCTTTGTACTAAACTAGCCAATTACCGCTTTAGCGTAATCAAGTGTTGAGTTGCTTTGAAGTTCTACCTCAATGCATTTCAGAGGTTTATGTAATACAAATGATGCCGATGCCAGTTGTGCCTAAACAGTCCATCTAGATGAGACGTGATTGAAATCGTGTGTTTTCCACCACTTTGCACATGTGCTAGCATCTTCTCATCCTCAGAAAGAAAGAAAAGTTTCAATTTAATGATTCTAAAATGTCATACGGAATGAAAATTCTGTCAATAATTACTCATCTTATGACGCTCCAAATTTGTAAGACCTTCGTTCATCTTCTAAACACAAATTAAGATGTTTGATAAAATCCGAGAGCTTTCTTACCCTGCATAGACAGCAACACAACATGTTCAAGGCGCAAAAACATAGTAAGAACATTGTTAAAATAGTCCATGTGTTCAACTGCAACTTCATAACAAAGAAAAAGCTTTATTCAATCTAATTAAGGGGTTTTGTTTTCAAGACTGTCTTTCTTTTTCTGTTCTGCCAGGTCAAAAAAGAGATCCAGTTGACTACATATATCCAAGAACTGCTTCCTGCTTCCCTGATTAGCCTGAAAGCTAAACCAGCACTATATTAGCAACAAAATTAACCTAAAGCCTGAGCTGCACTTAGACTCTTCTTCACTGAATTATGTATATGCAACAGTAATTCAGTTTGAAAACAGTAAAAATAAAGTTCACATAATGACCCTAAACCCCATAGAGGATTATAAAAACATTAATTATTTCCAATGCATTCTAGGGTGGGATGGGAACTTAAAGCCTCTGCTGCGGCATGTCTTCTACTCTCACATTTATCTTCATCACCTAGTTAATGGCCTCTCCAATCTACCACCATTATCCATTCTTTTTATTCCTGCCATCCTAACAGGTCACACAATGCTACATTACGTACCATTCATTTAAACTAATTGCAGTTTTAGAATAGCTAACCTTTTGGCAAACCTAAAAGTGGGTGCCAAGTACAAAAAGGCCAAAAAAAAATCTAAACCAAATTGAACAACGATTTGAAATTTCTTAAGCTCTGACTCCATTAAAAGGTAGTTCTGTCTATTGGTATTCATGCTGCACTATAAGGAGGAGAAAGAAAAAAACGCTTTCAAGTGTTGCTTCATTCACTTCGACATTACATTAATATAGCTTCTGCATTGAATTGATCTAATTATGCAAGATTCAACACTGAATTATTCTAATTATGCAGCATTAAAGAACAAATCTCATTGGCTATGCATTTAATCAAAATGAAACATTTCTAATACTGTAAGATATCTTCTTTTCAGACATCAGGAGGAATAAAATAAAAATTAAATTAAAGAATTAAAACACACATACAAACACAATGCAACTGCAAATAATAAATGCATGCATACATACAAATATATAATATAATACTAAATATCTTTGGATACTGCTGATCTCTGTGAACTTACTGTAAGATATTGCCAAATGTGCATCCATTAGTCTTCACAATAAAACAAACAAATAAATAAAATAAAATGCTAAATATAAACATAAAAACATTGATATATGATATGATATGCACTACCAGTCAAAAGTTTTTGAACAGTAAGATTTTTAATGTTTAAAGAAGTCTCTTCTGCACGCCAAGCCTGCATTTATTTGATCCAAAGTACAGCAAAAACAGTAAAATTAAATATTTTTACTATTTAAAAATATTAAAACTATTATTACTATAATATTAAAAATATTAACTGTTTTCTATGTGAATATATTTTAAAATGTAATTTATTCCTGTGGTTTCAAAGCTGAATTTTAGCATAACTCCTGTCACATCCTTCAGAAATCAATCTAATATTTTGATTTGCTGCTCAAAAACATTTATTATTATTATTATTTATTTATTTATTTTATTTTTTTTTGAAAACAGCTGAGTAGAATTCTTTCAGGTTTCAGATGAATAGGTCAGAAAAACTGCATTTATCTGACATAAAAATCTTTTGTAACATTATACGTCTTTATCGTCACTTTTGATCAATTTTAAGCAT
>JAHKKF010522726.1:6648-22512 GCA_019740295.1 Labeo calbasu
TAATTTAATATAGATATATAGTAGTAACAACAAATTATATGATATTTATTAATAAACTGTTTTTAAAAATGATGGTTTCATTCTAAACAAGGTGATTATCTCTAAGATGGACACCCAACATAATATATGATATCTGAATCTAACCATGTCATGTCAACAAATGGAAAAGTCAGCCATCTATTAATTATAATGTTAATTATTGTGCCTTTTAGCCCCAAAAGCAGGAGCGCTTTTTACCCCAAATACCAAACTTTTACACATTCTTTTGTTATTTAAGAAAATCATTAAGAAGACCTTTGTCTCAAAATATATTCAATATACTTTAATCTACAACATTTTAAAAACATTAAATGTTAGATCAAGTAAGCGCAGAATCAATTTTGCGCTGCTGCCTGCGATCGTGTCAAGAATCAAAATTTGCCAAATTTGCACGTGCATCTTGAAAAGTAAATGTTTTGGAAAGTGCTATGCCATGCCATCTAGTGATTTGGTCAAACTACTTTTTGAAATTTACCCTCAGCAAGTATAAAAACAGGAAAACAAAGTCAAAACCTGGATATTTTAGGCAATATAGAAATCCTGGCTAGGATGTGTCCAGGAAAAAGGGAACATATGGTCACCCTAAGCAGGGTTGGTTTGCAGGATGGTAGCTTTCCAGGAGCAGGGTTGAAGAGCCCTGTCTAGAACTAGGATTTTGGCCTGTCCCATTGTCTTGACCTTATAATGTCAAATCTATCCAAAATTAAAATTATAATAATTAATTAATAATAATTTAGACACAATCTATAGAACTGATATTAAACTCTGTTGGTCCATAATGAGACATTTGGTCCTTTTCTGTCTTTCTTGCAAAAATTATGGCCTAATGGTTAGGGAGTCGGGCTTGTAATCGAAAGGCTGTGGGTTCGAGTCCCAGGTCCGGCAGGGATTGAAGGTGTGGGGAGTGAATAACCAGCGCTCTCTTCACCCTCAATACCACGACTGATGTGAGTCCCTTGAGCGATGCACCGATCCCCCAACTGCTCCCTGGGTGCCACAGCAATAGCAATATGGCTGCCCACTGCTCCGGGTGTGTGTTCACGGTGTGTGTGCGTGTTTATTCACTACTCACTACTCACTACTGTGTGTGTGCACTTGGATGGGTTAAATGCAGAGCACAAATTCCGAGTATGGGTCACCATACTTGGCCGCACGTCACGTCACGTCCTTTCCTTTTTTTCCTTTTCCTAATTTTAGCATTTTTTACACAGATTATACAACGCTATCTCACGGCCAATTTATATGTATTTTACGAGGTGGTTAAATCACTCATATGATTGGTAAGATTTTTGTGATGGTTAAGTTTCACAAATCGTATGAATTTGTACAAGTGAGGTTAGCTACCTTGTCAATATGCGCGAATTGCTGTGAGATCAGGTTAGATTATAATACCGCAGTCACCAAACTTTAACCTTGTTACTGAGGTTATTGTGAAAATTTGTTTAAAAATACGGTTTTAAGCAGGGTTGCAAAAACTGCAAACCCCACAGAAATTTGTTTAGTTTGACCTACTTCTCACTGACGATTTATTTAAAAAGAACAAAAAAAATGTACTTTATTTTTTAAAGAATTTTAGGTCATATTTTGAAGAGCCCTTTTCATAGAAAGTGACATTGATCCTCATGCTTATTTAACAATATCTTTTCTGTATTACTCAGATCTGTAATGAAATGGCAGGTTCTAGAGTGTTTTTTTCTCCTGGAGCAGGTAATGAAATATTCAGTATTTTTCTCCAGCCAGGATGGTGGCATGGGCTTTGTTACCGTTGGTCTGACACAGACATTCCAGGACAGCATATCTATATGATCAAAATGGCTGTACAACAAACTGATGATAAGTGACTAGTGACCTCACCACCGCCATCATGCCAACCACACACAGACACGTGTAACAAACACTCACAGTGGTCTTGCAGCTGGCGAAAGTTAACTTTTTGGTTAGCACATCAAAATTGCTTTGTATCTGTCGGCTTATTTTTCCCTAGCAGGCTTGTCAATTTTTGTGTTTATATTCCACTGCCTTGCTGATATCTATTGTATCTGCTTAGTCCAACAGAAACAGGATGTGTGATATTGTGATTCTAAGCTTTTGCAATACATAAGCACCAAAGAGGCTTTTGAATAATACGCTGAGCTGAGTAGAAGAAACTGGCCTGTTTTATTTACAGCCCAGTTTATTGGAAATATTGCTTTATCCAGAAACCTGATGCAGGAGAGGCTATACATGCTGCTTCGAAACATGCAAAAAAGTAAACATGGACACTTTGTAAAAATCTCAGATGGAATACATACAATTTAATTAAATCCTGCTTAAATCCACCATCAGTACATCACAGACACATGGCAACATTTCATATTTGATTTATTGGGAGGTAATGACAGGGATCAACTGACATTTCGTTTGTTGGCAGAAAGTCTGTAGAGCAGATAATAAGATTCTCCTCCTGTGTTTGTGCGAATGAGGGCGTCTGTTTGATTCTTCTGTCTCTGTTTGAGACTTGGCTGCGAATCATTCCGAGGATTGGTTTTGGTTTTTAACAATGTATGATCAGACGATGAATGCAATCAAGAAACATCTCAGCGGTTCAACTGTTGTAGTTTGACCTGAATTCAGTGAGATCAGTAATTACTCCAACCGTGGATAGATTTGTTTTATACCTGATGCAATAGAGTATGTTTGATAGAAACTGGTAGTTAGAGGATTATGAGTCATATTTCAGCTAATCAGAAAAGATTTGATCCCTCTGTAAGATGTGAAGTCCACCACGGAGGCTCATTTACAAACTCGCCATGTTTCAGAAAATCATTGTTCAAATGAAAGTTTATCCTTTATTATACTTCGGTTGACTCCTGTTATGTATACACCTGCGGAATTCAGCATTGCATTTTCACACCATCGCTGCCTCAGCTCCAAACTGTACTCAATGATAATGTGACTTGTATTTTGAGGAGGTGATTATTTTGGACAGATATCAGTTGTGTCTTTGTTTAGTTTTACATCTAGTAATGTACGGTCAGATAATACTGATTTGACGTAAAAGTTTTGGTGTTGCATGTTTTTTTCTGTATATGTGACCCTGGACCACAAAACCAGTCATTAGTGGCACGGGTATATTTGTAGCAATAGCCAAAAATACATTGTGTGGGTCAAAATGATCAAATTTTATTTTATGCCAAAGCTCATTAGGATATTAAGTGTAGATCATGCTCCATGAAGATATTTTGTGAATTTCCTACCATAAATATATCAAAACATAATTTTGTGATTAGTAATATGCATTGCTAAGTACTTAATTTTGACAACTTTAAAGATTTTTTCAATATTTTGATTTTTTTTATTGTCCTATCCTAACAAAACATAAATCAATGGAAAGCTTATTTATTCAGCTTTTAAATGATATATAAATGTCAATTTCCAAAAGTTGACCCTTATGACTGTTTTTTTGGTCCGGGGTCACATATTTACATTTGGACATATATACAGCATTGACTGTAGCTCTCTTTGAAACATTCCCAGGACACAATGATATTCAACGTTTATTTATTTATTTGTTTATACTGTCACACTTTAGAAGAGGGAACACTTATTCACTACTAACTACGATTTAAATAAATTTGCTGCTTATTAATAGTTAGTAAGGTAGTTGTTAAGTTTAGGTGCTAGTTTTATGTGCTTAATTAATACTAATAAATGGCTAATGTTCTAGTAATATGCATGCTAATAAGAAACTAGTTAAGAAACTGTAAAATAATGTGTTACTGTTTATTCTTAATTAAGTAATTCAAGTAATGTCCTACGTCGGACATAAAACACATGGTCCCCTTAATATTTTTACATTACATGTTTGCAAATTTATTGCAAAGCATATTCTTTAAACCACTATATAATGTTGAGTTAAGTTAGATTTTTACAATTTAAAAAGTATTAGAAAGTTAATAACTCACAATGTTTATTTTTCAAAAGATGTTGTGTGTGTTCAGGACTAAAGAATACTGCTAAAATGTCTGATGACACACTATCATTATACCTCACCTTATTTACTGTTAGTTCTTGTGCTTTGTTCCAGTAAAAACACTGATAAACAATATCATGAATCGAGAATTTCCAGTGAATTTAAAAATACAATTATTTTATTTCTTGTTACAGGCTAAACAGCCAAACCTGTAAAATAATGTGACTACATTCAATTAATTATAACAAAAATATATATAATTGGGACACAAATTACACATTCTCTGAGAACGACCCTAAATGTAACCAATTTATTTTTTTGTCCTAATATGTATTGGACACGTTGGACAACATGTCTACAATCCAAGAAAGCATGTTTCCTAAAATAATTCTGAATTTTCATTTGAATTCCTCTATCAGTAAGACCAAGCTGACAAAACCTAAATTATTTTACCCAGTGCTTTTGTTTTTTTTTTAAAAGCCCAGATTTCTTTTTAACACAGCTGGTTAACCCTGCCTGAGGTATACACGGAGTCAACTGCACTGATTTATATCTGCCAGCTGATTTATTTATTCCACCAGGGGGCAGTATGTGACCTAAAAACACACATCCCTCCCAGACCTTTGTCTTTCAACCATGCAGAAAAGCAAAACTGAACCGACAGGGCCAATCTCTGCAAGTCCAGCACAGTTTTAAGGGATCATTTGTGCCATATACCGAGTGTATATAGTCTGGCTGGGATTGATTTTGAACACACTCTCTTCTTTCTTCCTATGTGTGTGTGTGTGTGTTTGCTCCGTACTCAACTAATGATGTAAGCCTCTGCAAGTTACTGCAGGTATTGTGCACAGGCTTCTATTCAACATTTGTTCAAGGCCTTGACAAAGGATGCTGTGCTGCACAGTTTTTCATGGCTACCTTTTATGCTTTATAAATAGTGTACGGCCCACACATGAATAATTGAGCGCTCCAAAGTTCCAGCGTCCTCCGACTCTTAACGGGATAAAGCGAACTTAGAGCTCACGTTTATCGCTCTTCTAGAAGATGATGGACGCCGTTTAGATGACGCATGCTGTTTTTGATGCCAAGGACCTCCAGACGTGATGATCCTCCTGCGAAGAGAACAACTTTCTTAAAAGTATAAAACTTGAAGAAAATGTACCTGGAATGTATATTGTGTAGCAGTTCTGATATTATGAATACAATTTGTTCTGGAATTTAGACTTTAGTGACCTTTGAGTTTGACACTGTTTCGACTTGCCCTCTTGCAAATACACTCTTATCCTATGAGCGGACACCAGTCCTTCAGTACGAACAGTGTCAGTTGTGGGTGGCTGTAGATTATTTGTAAATTAAATGTGCGTTCGTCGAGGGGAGGTGGGGTAGCCGGCACGCTCAGGTACAGAGGCTAACAACTTGCTCTGAAACAGTAACAGCTGCCAGGGCCTGCTCCACTGAGAGAGCGAGGGCTGTGTTCATTAGGCAGCGATGTCTCCTGGGCTCGTCCACCTGCCTTGATCACGTTAACATTAATAATACATGACTGAGCACGGTAATACAACCATTACATTCGCTCCTCTTCTTTTCTATCTCATGCTGCTGGTGCTGCCGGTTCCACATGTGGGGATAGAATCTAATTTCTTGCCTTTATCGAAGGCTTCCTCTTGTATTATCGCCACCAAACAGTACACAGCACTCAGAGGCACAAAAATGAGTTTACCCTTTCTTTTTGGGGTTCACCTGGCCCTAAAACAATACACTGGTCGGCGAATCCAGAAGATGTGTGCCGTTAATTCGGCGGGGGTGAAACCAAAGCTTGTTCATTTCTGTGTAATTTCAAATCCGCCACAACCGAGGGGCGTCCTCGGAACAAGGTGTTTTATCCCCCGAGCAGGAGTCAGAAGGAATGGCTACAGATGATGGGATTTTATCAGACACAGATATGCCTTTTCAGTACGGTTCAAAAATTTCTCCAAGTGACCATAAATTTTAATGTTGGCAGAAATGGCTTTTGGAGATTGCTTTAAATGATTGGATTTGCCTGTTAAGATTGGAATGGGAGGATTTGCATAGATTTAAAACACCTGTGATGAAATCTAAATGTGCCGTGGCCTCTTTCAAACAGCGGGGTTATGTGGGCAGGATGGGGGGAAGAGAAGGGAAGGGAAAAGAGAAACAATCCCGGGATCATGTCCTTGTTAAAATTCACACAGTCATTTCCTTTTATGGCTGGAGATCCTATCAGTCAATAAGAAGAGTGAACCGGTTGAATCACAAGTACGAATACTGGCTAGATCAGTAAATATGACTTATTATTTTTTAATGTAACGGTCTTAAGCCCGAGATCAGATTTCCATTTGGAGGATTCTGGAGTCAGCCAAATGGCCAAGTAATTAGTGTTACCATGCACGCCCAGGACATTAAAATGTTAACAGTGTTGGAGCCGTGTGATGGAGAATACAGAGTGAGGGTTTTATTACAGCTCTGTGGACAGGGGGTGACATCTTTCCTAATTGGGGACATCAGGGTTCCCGCTGCCGCTTCTTATCTGCAGTTCAGATCACTTCTTCTTCTTTTTTTTTTTTTTTTTAATTTATTCATCTCAGCCACCTCTCTCTCTCTCTTTCTCGCATTGCTCTCATTAGTAGTCTGCTGTGATGGTGTCCCCTCGTTTGCATTTGAAGTGGTGGTACTGTGCAGGAGCATCCCTGCAGCATGAGAGCGAAAAGATGGAGAGAGTGCGGAGTATGCGAGAGGGAGAGGCAGAGATTTGCTGTGTGTCGAGTTGAGCCACAGCTCGACATCTGGGGCCGGCTCGCTTATTCCCAGTGGCACCGGCATGTCATTAACAGGATTAATCTAAGCCCAAATGCCTTAATGATCGCTGTTTTAATATATGTGCACCAGCTCAGTCTCTTGACTCATTACCACCAATTTGCCCCAGACATACATAATCGGCCTCTTCTAGCACTCACCAACATTTATTTTTGCTAATATGTTTCTCTTTTTTCCAAGCGCGGACTGAGCAAACAGTTTTAGTTCTGAGTAAGTAGATGGAGAATCGCTCCATTAATCATGCGAGGCTTGCAAAAACAGCAGATAATGTAGTTTTGAGTCTTTGAGTGTCTATACCCTTAAAGGAATAGTTCACTTAAAAATGGAAATTGTGTCATTTAATCACTCTAAAGTTAATCCAAACTGGTATTACTTCCTTTAACACCTTCTCACTCCTAACTGGTCACATATTGACGCTTGGTCAGGACCCTTTGGCATCACTTTTTGACGCACAGGCTACCTCTTTAGTGCCACTTTTCAACGTGCAGGGTCCTCCATAACTTTTTAATAAGAAACTCTTGCCGTCATTACGCCGACGCAAAAAGGCATTGGAAATGTTATCGTCATGATTATATGATATACTGGGTAATTATTTTGCTATTATTACATATACAGTGGCATGTGAAAGTTTGGAGATTCTGTGAAAATGTGAATAATTTTAACAAAATAAGAGAGATCATACAAAATGCATGTTATTTTTATTTAGTAATGTCCTGAGTAAGATATTTTACATAAATGATGTTTACATGTTGTCCACAAGACCAAAAAATGAGCTGAAATTATTAAAATAACCCAATTCAAAAGTTTTGGAACCCTTGGTTCTTAATACTGTGTGTGGTTACCTGGTTGATCTACGGCTGTTTTTCTATTTTGTGATGGTTGTTCATGAGTCCCTTGTTTGATCTGAACAGTTAAACTGAGCACTGTTCTTCAGAAAAATCCTCCAGGTCCCACAGATTCTTTGGATTTTGAACATCTTTTTGCATATTTGAACCCTTTTCAGGAATGGCTGTATGATTTTGAGATCCATCTTTTCACACTGAGGACAACTGAGGGACTCAAACACAGCTACTAAAAAAGGTTCAAAAATTCACTGATGCTCTAGAAGGAAACACGATGTATTAAGAGCTGGGGGGTGAAAACTTTTGAACTGGATGAAGATGTCCAATTTTTTCTTATTTTGATGAAATATCTTTTTTTTTGTTTCCCATTTAGTACTGCCCTTCGGAGTCAACAGAAGATATTTGCACGTTTCCCGGAAGACAAATTAAGTACAATTTACATTGATCTTCAATTTTTCACTCCTGGCTCTTAATGCATCATGTTTCCTTCTGGAGCATCAGTGAATGTTTGAACCTTTTTAATAGTTGTGCTTGAGTCCCTCAGTTGTCGTCAGTGTGAACTGAGTAATCTGCAGGACCTGGAAGATTTTTCTGAAGAACAGCGCTCAGTTGAACTGTTCAGAACAAAGAGGGGAATCATGAAACAAACAAACAAACAAACTAAAAAACAGCCGTAGATCATCCAGGTAACCACACACAGTATTAAAACCACACAGTATAAAACCAAGGGTTTCCAAACTTTTGAAGGGGGTTATTTTAATACTTTCAGCAATTTTTTTTTTTGGTCTTGTGGACAACATGTAAACATCTTTTATGTAAAATAACTTACTCAGGACAGTACTAAATAAAAAATAACATGCATTTTGTGTGATCTCTCTTATTTTGCTAAAATTATTCTCATTTTCACAGATTCTGCAATGGGTTCTTAAACTTTCGCATACCATTGTATGTTGGGGTGTGATTTTTCAATGTAAACAGTCACAACAATTTTATTTACATTTATTGCCCCTAACCATTTGTCAATAAAACAGGATATATCAGGCAGATACAAATACAGTCATAATTTATTCCAAAAATATTAATATTCCAAGTCTTCCGAGGCAAAACAATTGATTTGTGAGAAGAATAGACGCGATTACCATCTCCATCCACTCTAAAGCCCAGATCCTATGTGCAGTCTGTGCGCAAATTCAAAAATTGCCACCAGAAGAAGCCTTACGTCATCCTTGGTTGTGAAATGCCATTGACTCTTATGTGTCCCGTGACTGAATGTGTCACGCTAAAGTACAGGAGATGTGAGCGCGTTAACAGAGCGGGATCATTTTCAGCACCTTATGTTTTACTCTCTAAAATATAAAGATATCGTACGGCTTCAGAAGACTTGGAATGCAACACGACTTTTTAATACTTTATACTGCTTTTTTATGGTCATTTTTTGAAAAGTGATGCTAAAGTGGTACCCTGTGCATTAAAAAATTATGCTAAAGGGGTACCTTGAGCGTCAAAAAGTGATGTCCAGGGGTTCTGACCAAGCGTCAGTATGTGACGAGTTGGGAGTGAGGTTGTGTTGCTTCCTTCCTTTGATAAGCAAAAGGAGAAATTTTGAAGAATGCTCTGGTTGCCCTTTTCCATGAAATCACAACAAATGATTACAAATTATCAAAAAACTAGTCTGCAAAATATGTGAATTATAATGTGGACATCAGTCCTTGATTTTTCTGGCAAATTTAGAAGTAACTATGATTACTGGACAGTGGACAAATCATTGATAGATTTATTGATTTATTGATTGAGTTTGATCTTTTTTTCAATAAAACTGCTGAAAAAATTATTAATTCCTAAATTTGACTGGTTTGTTCTTCTCACTGACTAGTGATTCGGTTGCAGTTGTTCCAAATGGGAATATTGGAGAATAAAAAAGTAAATATTAGGCTGTTTATAGCCCTATTCGGACTGTAATTGTTTCTCATGTGGACATCTGTGAAAATAAATTTACGGCATCTCAGTGATAAAACTCAAGGATTCAGATGGTGATTTATTCACAGTGGAGAAGCGAGTTTTGTGATCCTATGAACCTGGGAACGCTCTGCTCACATGGCCAGTCGCATAAATTTCTGCTGTAAATAAAATGTATTTTATTTACTAATTTATTCTTATTATTGCGTAAAAGTTATTTAAAAAATGACTTACATAAAATGTATTCTTTTTATTTCTAGCATATCTTATATTGTAACATCCTGTTTATTATTTCATTATTTAATAGACACGCTGTAGTTCTATATAATTATGACATAGTTATGTATATAATTGTATATAATACGTATTTTTAAAATGTAATGCATACCTGTTGCTGCCATAATAATGAATCATTTAAAACATTTATGTGCTTTTCTTCTCTTTTATCCTTTTGTTCTTAACTCACTGTGGTGTAACAGTTATGAAATCTGATGAAGTTATGTTCTTCTAAATACTTTCCAGCATTTCAGTATTAAATATTGATGCAAATTACAGCAAAGTGCAACAGTTACCATACAGTGTTTGGTAGTGTTCAAAAAGAATTTAAAAAGTGAATTTTGAATCAATTTTTTCTTGTAAACTCTGAATTCGGCAATTGAATTACCTCACAACCTTGGTGTTTGTCAGAAAATAGTAGATAATTCAGCCGGGGATTTTTACGTGGGTGGTGGGAGATTAATACAGACATTTTGAAACAACAAGAATGTTTAATGGTCGGACCTAAATGATGACAGAATTTTTGGTTACACAATCCACCTTTTTTCTAAACACGGAAGTCTTGCCAGACTGGAGCGGATTTCTAAAGGAGACCAGAACACAAAAAGGACTCAAATGGAAGTTAGAATCCTTCATGGTGCCGTTTGTCGGTTACTCAGGAAAAAGGTGGATATTTTAGCCTGTCCTTGTTACAGTGTAATAATATATTAAGTACTGAGTAATACTGTATGGTTAGGGTTAGGATTTGGGTTTGGCTTAGGGTTACTTGCATGTAATATTGCATAATTTGCTGTTTTTATAATAGTAAGTACATGTAATGTGTAACAAGGACATCTTAAAAGCAGGACATCCTTTATGACTAGACAGAGCAGTCTGGTGAATTGTTGGAGAACAGGAAATCTGTTTTTATGAAGTTCCTCACTGCACAAATATACTTGTATATGTGGAATGAGATAAACCACCGCTCCGGTTTTGCCATGACTTATGCAGTAGCTGTGGCAGATATCACATTCTGTGGCTTCAGCTATTATTAAATAATGATCCCAATATAGGAAAGGTTTTTTTCCCCCCATCACCTATCAATATTTAGGGTGGGTACATGATAAAGATTCAGGATGTTGATAAATCTCTGGACTTTAGGGCAGGCCCCAGCAGCTTTCTTTCAGAGGAGGATGATGAGGCACCCTCCTTTGGGACAGAGACAGGGATTGCGGTTTGTACGTCCAGCGATAGCCCAGCAGTCCCATAAATACCGAATTGCATTCATGCCCCAGGGCAGTTTGGGGCAGCGCTGTGAAACCAGGCAGAGGTGTCTCAGCTTCAAGAGAAGTTCTCCAGGCAGCATGCCCCAAGGGGAACCTCCCTGGCCCCTGTGACAGTTGACCTTTCACCCTGGAGAGCTGCAGCAGGTGAAAAAAGCCATAAGAGCAGTTCCTCTAGCAGGTCATACGCTTGTGTCAGACTTTCTTTGACCTGCTGAGGGGTTGGGGAAACTCTGAGGTCTACAAAACTGACCAAACTGAGCTGTGAGAGCAAGTTCTGGCTAAGTGATTCATAGTTATCCTGACTGGAGGAGAGAAAAATATTTCCTCTATTGGCATCTGTTCCCTGGCTTCTAGTTCAATATAGGATTTAGTGTAAGGTCTTATTATTTGTTCTTAAGGGTCTCATGGCTTGGCACCACATTATCTTTCTGATCTTCTGACCTTCTCTCTCAGTACTAGACTCCTAGGATTCTAAGGTCATCAAATAGCCTGTTTCTGTCCATTTCGAGGTTTCTCCATCTTGCAGGTTTAAGTTTGATCATGCACTTTTTCAGTGTTTGCATCTCTCTATATGAGGACCTCACAAACTTCATCTCGAGAGATGCTTTGAGAGTTCACATCAAACATTTCACCATTTCATTTGATTAAACTGTCATCAGATACACAAACTCCCACGTCTTCACTACAACCCATCAAAATAAAAGTTCAGTTAACTTAAATCATGACGGTAATACATTATGAACATAATAAATATATTATTATTTTACAGAATGCAGTAAAGTACTTCTACTACAATCAACCAATATCGTAGCCAAAAAAATTTAAGGAATTGTTCAAATTTTATTTCATTGCATTTTAAAATAGAGAGGAAAAAAGTAAAATGTTTTATGCATTGATTTGATTACAACAGTTTTGATATTAAATGTGTTATAAAATACTAAAAACAACAACAACAACAACAAAACTGTAATAAATCATTAAAGTGTTAAAATGTTTTTTTCATTTATTAGACATTCTTTTAAAATTATTATTAAAATTTAATTAAATAATTAACCCTTAAATGCATACCTCGGGTCTTTAGTGACCCGGGGTGTCATTCACTACCCTCTCCCTCCTTCATTTTTTTAAGTTTGACATCAACTTTCTTAGTATTCCTCGATCTATTTGTTATAAACATTTTTTTTTTTTTTTTTTTTTTGTAAAAGTGTATAGGGTCGCTAGAGACCCAAGGTGTGTAATAGTGTATTTTTTTGTACGCAAAAATATGTAAGTATCTGAAGACTCAATAGGTGCAATTCACCTTTATTCCTCGAGGTGGCACTGTTTGATAGACAATAATGACGTGAGATTTCACTCATAATTATCACAGACATAAAACAAAAGAATATCATCAGCATTAACTGAACTTGTTTGAATGGCTTTACTGCAGAGCAATTACTGTACACAATAATAATAATAATAATAAAAAGTCACTGTTATGTGATGGTAGATGTGGTGAATAAGCTGCCAGCGATCAAAATATTGACTTTGAAGTCACTGAAAAATATCGTTGTGAAAATATGGTTGAGATCGCTAATATTAGCCAGATGCTAAATGTACTGTGGAAGTGCATTCTGAGATGGCGACGATAGTAAAATCATCTGCTCAAACTGAACCTGTCTAAGTTTCAAAAGGTAACAAAATATGCTTTATTTTATTCTTCTGTAAATATTCTTAAAATATCAAGAGAGTTATTGCTATTGCAGAAGTTGGAGATCCAACTGTGCTGGATATATGTGTCAGGGTCACTAAAGACTCGAATATGTAATAATTGGTGAAACATTCATGCATTTAAGGTTTAAAACAGAATTTGGGCAGAAAAAACAAAACAAAACAAAACATAGGGCCCTAATTCCAGTCTATCCAATCAAGTCTAATGAATTCCATTCCATTCCATTTGAAGCCTGTATGTAAATTCATACAGAATTTTTATGTTTTGGGTGACCTATCCTGACTGCACCCACTGTCCTGTTACCTAGGATAATTAAAACTTAAAATTGTTACACTTACTGAGCACCTCAGCTTTTGAGACGGGTCAGGAAATGGACTTTCAACCTCTTTTGCTGTAAAAATAGCATGTCGGTACTATGTGTATATTCATTAGCAAGGCTTTTAAACACACTGAATTTCATCTGTGACAAAATATTAATTAAAGTCTTTTAAATGCCAGCTTGTAAATTGGTTTGCACCTGAATCCTGAAGAGCAGGTTTTATTAATTTCATCTCTCCCCACCCCCTTCTCACTCATTCCCCCCACCTGACTTAGTACAAGCGCAGTAGTGCAAGGTAAATATTGAATTTGTGACTAAACCCCCAGCTCTACGTAAGCGGAAAACGAGAAAAAGGAGACAGAGGGATGGAGAGAGTTGGGAATCCCTCCTAATTAAGGCTCTGTAATCAAGCTCAAAGTGAGGAGGTCACTCCCTGGGAGTAATTTGTGATATTAAACCATGCTGTTCCCTTCACGTTGATTGTTGTGTCTCACTAGATGAAGCTGATCCCTTTTAATATCACTGCACATATGCAAACGGGCATTGCAATATTGCGCATCGTCACTGGCGATCCTCTTTTAATTCAGCTAAAGGCGAGGTGCGTGACCCTGTCGCTCAAATCGAGTTTCCCACACCAGCTCGCTGTTTATGCTGTCTGAGATGGAGCCAGCTCATTACCCGAAGAGTGGCACTCATTAACAATAGGTGTGTATGAGGACTGATGCTGGATGTTTACTAGTCTCTGAGAGCATCACTTCCAAACATGCCTCTTTTTTTTTTTTTTTTTTGACGAGGGCGAGATCAAGCTCTGTTTTATTGCTTTTAAGCATGAAACGTGCATTTATTATCTCATGTTGTAGTTATCAGAAGTGTTCTCACTGTCTTCAACTTAGAACGAAAAATGGCCATTGTGTTATATTATAATGAGCCTGTGAAGGGAGGTGTGTGCGCGTGTTAACTCTTGATAATTAACGTCACCTGCATTCATTTTCTAAACCTAATTGAGCTGTCAAAATTGAGGATCTGACAGCAAACCTGCATTTACACAGGAAAGCTTTGATACTGAAAAGATAATGAGAGCTACGCTTGTCCCTACCTGTTTAAACATCAAACAAAAATTACCTGACTATTATTAGACCTAAAAGTTCATTAGCATTTAGCGCTAATCCAGTGAAATTAATTTTCATATCAACATTCATTTCACATCAGCAGTCAGTAGAAAGCAGCTAGTGATTTTGATCTATTTTGAAAACACAAAATAGTAAATTGAATGGTATTTTGATAATCTACTTTAGACAACAAAATAGTAACTATAAGTAACTTTGTAACTACATGTCAGCTAACTCTCTTAGAGTATTAGAATGCTAAGGTTATGGTTAGTATAATAAGTTGACATGTATTTACAAAGTTATTTATTGCAGCAAAATGTCTTTTGGAGGACCATTAAAATAAAGTGTTAGCAGATATTAAGTAGACAGTCTACTTATACTCCAATGACCGGTAGTTGACATGTTGCAAAGGTACTTATAGTTAAAAGTTATGATTAATAGTTAATAGTTATAATTAATAGTTATAGTTAATATAATTAATATTTAATGTTATAGTTATTATCTAAAGTGGGCTATCAAAATAAAATGTTACCCAGATTATAAAATAATGATCCAGATTACATATATTCAGGGAATGAGGAGACTTTTCCTTAAATTATTAGTTCACTACTAAATTAAATTTTCCTGAAAATTTACTCACCCCCATGTCAGCACCCCATTGCAGGATTTTTCTCCATATAGTGGACTTTAATGGGAACCAATGAGTTGAAGGTCCAAATTGCAGTTTCAGTGCAGCTTCAAAGGGCTCTACACGATCCCAGCCAAGGAATAAGAATCTTATCTAGCAAAACGATTGCCCATTTTCTAAAAAAAAAAAAAAGTATATGCTTTTAACCACAAATGCTTATCTTGCACTAGCTCTGCATAATAATGTTGGAAAGGTCATACACGGTTCGTCTGTGTACTTGAAAAAGGTAGGGTAACGTGAAAAACTCTCATTTTCTCCTCCAGCTTCAAAATTGTCCTACATTGTTGTTTTGCTTTTTTTTGTAAAGGCTGTTAGACTTTATTTGCACGTTTGCTAAACAAGTGGGACAGTACTCTGCCTATGTCACGTGTGACCTTTCCAACATGACTATGTAATGTGTCGTGTGGATGCAGAGCTAGTGCAAGATGAGCATTTGTGGTTACAAATTTGATTTATTTTATTTTTTTTTTGGAAAATGACTAACCGTTTTGCTAGATAACACCCTTATTCCTCGACTGTGATCGTGTACAGCCATTTGAAGCTGCACTGAAACTGCAGTTTGGACATTCAACTTGTTGGCTTCCATTGAAGTCCACTATATGGAGAAAAATCCTGTAATGTTTTCCTCAAAAACCTTAATTTCTTTCCGACTGAAGAAAGAAAGACATGAACATCTTAGATGACATAGGGGTGAGAAAATTATTAGGAAATTTCATTTCTGTAGTGAAATAATCCTTAAGTAGGTTATATTTTGTTACTTTTTTACCTCATGGTTATACCACATGACATTTTTAGAGTTATTAAATGTAAACTTTTCTTGAAAATTCTATATAAAAAAAACAAAACAAATGAAGCCAATATGAATACAAACA
>JAHKKF010522730.1:0-25513 GCA_019740295.1 Labeo calbasu
GGGGCACCATATCAGTCCATTATATGGAGAAAAATCCTGAAATGTTTTCCTCAAAAAACATAACTTCTTTACGACTGAAGAAAGAAAGACATGAACATTTCGGAAGGGGGTGAGTACGTTATCTGTAAATTGTTGTTCTGGAAGTGTAACTCTCCTTTAAGAACCAAGGGTTCTCAAACTTTTGAAGGGGGTTATTTTTATAATTTAAAGCAGCTATTTTTTGGTCTCGTGGACTATATGTAAACGTCTTTTATGTAAAATATCTTACTCAGGCCAGTACTAAATAAAAAAATAACATGTATTTTGTATGATCTCTCTTATTTTGTTAAAATAAATTCACATTTTCACAGATTCTGCAAGGGGTTCCCAAACTTTAGCATAAAACTATCTTCTGTTGAATTCCACAAGAAAAAAAAAATCTTGTGGGTGAGGAAAGAATGACAACATTGTCATTTTTGGGTGGACTATCCTTTTAACAGCTGTTTGATTTTATTTACTGTTGCCAAGAGGTGAATTATTTTGATGTCCATAGCACCACTAAGGTACTACTGTGTTAGAGGCTAAACAGACTATAAACAGACTATTTCCAATATTTTCAGTTTAGACTCACAACTAGTGAATCTCTAAATAGTGCATAAAGCACTAATTTAAGTCTGTTCCTTTCAAAATTCAAACTCCAGCAAAATTCGCACTAAACTAAAAAAATAAAATAAAATACATTTTATCAAACGGTTCATAATGCAGTCTGAATCATTCAGACAGAACGTTCAAACCAGGAGTGGGATGAATCGTGAATGAATCACTCTTTTAAATCAATTCATTTAAATTCATTAGTCAAATATGTCAGCAAAATAATCTAATCTAATTCACAGTTATTAGGACAGAAATGCCCGTCGATGATTCATAAATGGCGATGAGTCGGTTTCGTTTTGATGAATCATTAGAAAGTATCCGCGGACCGGAGATTTCCGAATCGGTTCGCGATTCAGTTTGATCAAGTTCACTCGCTGATTGACTGAAATGGTTGGAACGGCTTTTTTATAAAAAACTATGGGGTAGGCCTACTTTGTAACCCCGAAAACAAGAACCACATGGTGAAGCGGATTTTCACCTGTACTCAAGTGAAAGCAGATCATTTTCAGCGATGACGACGATTATAAAGTTCAACCCCTACGTACATCTTGTGGATGCTTTCGGTAAGTATCTTTAACAGTGTATCATATCCAAACACTTTATTATTATACAAACACCAACATTACAATATGACTTTGGCATTACTTTGGTGACTATTGTAGAACCAATGTTTTTAGTAGAAATACCAGATACCAAGTATATAATTAAATACCAATAGCATATCAAGTAGCATAATGTGCCTGTTACTATTACTGTACCATGGTGCTGGCATAGCAGGTTGCGAAAATGCACATGCTAATGAGTTACTAGGTTTCGAAATATTAGGACTATATTTAACAGTAAATGTTTTACATAGTGATTCTGTTGAAAAAAACACATTGAATATAGAAGATTGATTTATTAGTTAGCCCTGTGCTGGATTTTACAGAAGATATCAATGAACAGTTGCATTCTGTCTGTCCTTGTTTAAGAGGATAAAAAAATGCTTTAGAGGAAGATTAGGGTTGGCTGACCTTCTGCTTACATGCATGCCTACCTCAGTAATTACAGCTAATGGGTCTGTCATTCAAGACAAGGACTGTTAATATAAAGCTTGGTTATTGAACCGATTCTGTATTTTTAATTTTTTATTATTTTTTACCAACCAGTTCTCACCCGTTTTCATTTACCCAATCTGTTCAACTGAGTTTATTTACATAGGACTTTCACAATACATATTACTCCAAAGCAGCCTTAAGGAGAATAAAGTCAAGCCAAAAGCAACAGTTGCAAGGGAAAACTTTCTAAGATGGTTTAGTAGGATCAGAAAGAAACCTTGAGAGGAAACAATTTCAAAGAATGCTGCACATATTTAAACAATTGTTTAAAGGCCAGATATGAAGTAGCTATAGAATATTGACAATATTGTGTTAAAATTATTATTAAATAAATATAGTAATTGTTGGTTTAGAGTCAATCCTGAGACAGTTGGATGTTTGTCAAATGACTTTAATGGTAGACCTGAGCTTTGTGACTTTATATAATGTTTTATAATGGAATTAAAACCCATAAGGCGCCAAAGTGATGAAATTGGCTTGGCATGCTTAGATTTTCCAAATTTGGTAAGACCTCTAGCTTCTGTATTTTGAACCACATGAAGTTTGTTTATGGAAACTGTAAGGCATCTTTCCATCTCTTTGATACACTTGTGCATAGTGGCAGTGGTTCAGGGAAGTGTAGCGGAGACTCACCTACTGTCTGGACAAGACTTTATACAAAGCTGAAATGCATAAATTCCAAACATTTACAGATAATTTAATAACTGTATGATGTTGGTTATCTGCTGATGGGGAAAACATGTCTCCTACTGCATGATTAGTGAGTTCATTCATTTTGCTGTTTGCATCACATAACTTGCTCCATGTGTTTGGCTTTTTTGGTGTAAACTTGCTCGGTAGCTCACCTGGTACAGCGTTGCTCTTACAAAGCAAGTCCTGTGAAACATGAATAATGATAATAAGAGTTTAAAGACTTGTAGAAGCAAACTAAAATGGCATGGTTGCTTTGTTTTTGTTAACAGTATTGGGTTCAGGTTTTGGTTAGTGTGGGTGGTACGTAATTAGATTATTAACCTTTTAGCACCACTCATCAGTCATTACATTTCCAAAGTACCATAATTGGTACAACAGTGTAATAAAAGATTGCCCAATACACATTCATCAGTTTCAAATAAAACTGAAAGACATTTCATTGCCAAAGGCACGTATTTCCTATGAACCTAGGTTGGTAAAGTGACTTGACACAGACCCAAATAATGGATAATTAAATGTGTTGTTTATTTCTCATTGTCAATTATTAGCAATTTTCTTGAAGAGTTGTTGAAGCTATATTAAAAACATAGATCGAGGTAGGCCTATCCCAGTCCCTGCATTTCTAGGAAGCTCCTTTTGCTGGAAAATATGTAATTGCGGTCGTCGAACAGAACAAGAAAATGTGAACAGAGAAAGAAATGCCCTCTGAATGTGAAGGGTAATTTTTAGCAGCCCTGTATATTTTCACAAAGCCAACTAACTCATGTAACATATCGCTGTGCTGCGGCTATGAGCGCATGAACATTTTTCATCCGAACATTAGTAGGCCAAAGTACACAAGACAATTATGCTGCGTTCAGTCTCTTTAGCTGTATACACAGAAAGCAAGAGGTTGAACATTTTCCACCCTTTAAAACACTCCTATCCTCCCATTGTCAGCTGAAAAGCAAAATTATCTATCCTTTTTTCCTTTAAAAAAAAGTATCATCTCTTCCTTGTTTTTCTTTTAGACTGTGAAAACTCTAGGAAGAGATTAAGAAGAGAGAAAATGACACAGGATGTGATTAGAAAAGACCTCCCGTTTATGATTTTGTATTAAAAGTGTGCCAAATATTTTCTCCATGGAAGGAATGTTGTTCTAACCAGTTCCATGTGAATGGTCTGGAGGGGAATGCAGTCCAATGGTTGGGCTATGGATTAGGTTTTAAAATGACTGGGAAAGAAACATGTAGAATGAGTGAGAACATTAAGGTTTTTGTCTTGTTTAAATGTGTTAGAAAAGTTCTAAAAAAAAGTTAGAAAAGTCAGCAGTGCAAGAATCTGGCCAGATCTTGTTTTGCTGCCTAATCTGAGGTCAAATGTTATCCATGTATTTGTATTTATTTGATAGAATGAATAAATGATAGAATATAGAATGTACTCGTACTTTCTTAGAAGTGGCACTGAAGTTCATTCAATTGAGTTTAGCCAATGAAATGTCTTTCAAACTGGTTTATGAAAGTCATTCTTTCAAGTCAAGGATATTGCTTGCTTTACAAGTTATTTACACAGACTCGGCCAGATGAACAGAGTACAGATAGATGCAGATGAAAGTGTTTGTTTGTGCTGGCATTTGGCTGTGTTATATCCCCGTTCCTGGTTTTTATGCCTCTTGACATCAAAAAGACAACACAATCTTCTGTATCTCTACGGCATGCCTTGCACAGGAGGTATGATAATAGCTAAAGTCTGTCAATTGGGCAAAGAATTAATGATGTTTTTACATACGGACAAAGAATTAGGACTGCTAACCCCTTGGACAGGACGAAACAGACATTTTGCCACATTAGAAAGCAGTAATGCCAAAAAACCTTTCAACAGCAGAATGTTTTTGGCTTTGCTTTGAAGTCACTGTTTTAACAGTACAGTGGACATTAGCTAACAGGAGCTTTTTCCTTTTCTGCCCACTTGATGACAGGGATGTACACAATTCAAAAATAATGTCTTGAAAATGTCAATTAATGGCTTGAAATACATTCTTGAAATTGAATTGGAGTAGCAAACCATTTGATATCCAGTCCAGTTGATGTCAGTTTTCATTTGGTAGGGGTCAAAGTGGTTTCAAAGTCAGGTGCATTAGAGAAAATATGGGCAGGAATATGAACTTTGGTACAATTCATAAGAAAGAAATCCATCCTAATTCATCAAATTGAACTGTTGACGTGTCATATAATTTGTTTCTTTGGATGCTCCTAGTCACACTAATTATAGCATAAAGCATTTCTCATAGCTGCTTGTCTCTGAATAAATTGGCTTTGGAGAGCATCTTGCATTCTTTGAGTCGCTTGCAGTGCATCTTCTGCGATTTGTGTGTAAAGTTCTGGGGATGCAGTAAATCCAGATGGACAAATACAGGGATAGTTTAGAATATTTTGTTAATTTGGTCACTGGACAACATTGATAATTCATAGGGGAAGACGGTCAGCTGGAAAACATGCTCTAGACAAATAAGACATCCCGTAAAAATGACTTATCCTAGTATTCTCTCGGTATCCAGCTCATCCATTTCAAAATGATAATTGAATTTGTGTAAAGGGGATCTCACCAATTTAATTTTCCAACAGAGGTCCTTTCAAGTTTGTCAGAGTCCATGCAGATCCACTCTGACAGTGAACAAAAAGAATATTATAGGAGTCCTCGTACTGTGGTCGGCTTGGTCATCATTGTGCCGCCTATTCAGTTGACCCTAGCTCCATCTTTAATCAAAATGCCTCTGTAAAACCTCATTTTGTCTTGGTAGACAATGGTTTATTTAATGTTCAGATCTCAGGAGAAGATATCTGTGTTTGTTATTGCTCTTACTCATTCAGAGCTACAAGAACTTTTGTAGTCTCTAGTGCATGTATTGTAAACTTCTTAAATGACCAACAGTTTTTTCTTGGCACTTCCAATGTCTTTTGGTTTCAAGTAGTCGGCAAGTTTAAAATGACCTTAATAACAATTTTCATGCAGTGTAAATATTTGAGTATATTTTGTACGGCTTGACCATTGTCTCCATCCCTTTGTTTTCCAAGCTTTAATGAGGTCTTTTGAGAGATAATGTATACATACCTATCTCCACCTACAACTGACCTTATGATGAAGATCCGTGCACTAAAATAAAACCATTTTCATTTCATAATTACTGAGTGTACACTCTCAGAAGAAAAAAGGTACAAAAACTTGGATTGACCTTTGTACATGGTTCATACATGCCCTAGTGATATCTTTTGTTTTTTCTGATGCCTTCCAGATGTTAATTGATTTGAGTACAGATCATTATCTTCTTGATAACAAACTTCAGACCCAGAGTAATGTTTGTCTCTGAGACATCTAAATCTACTGTAGGAACACTGAGGACCCCTCATCCATCTTTGAGTCTTTGGTAGAGTACTCAGTGCGTGGTTACTTGATCAGAATGCCTCTGGGTTCCTGGCGCCAAGAATGTCAGATGTTCCTCATACTGCCTAGTTAATCAGTAGTGCTACAGGCCGCAGATGAGATCAGGTTAACAGCCAAGGATATCCTGAAACCATCAGTCTGAATCGTAACCATTCTAATCTTCCTGCCCTTTGTCAAAAAGGTAGAAACCAACATCAAAAAAAAAAAAACAGTGGCATTTTGGTTTTGACAACCACTATTAAAACCTTCATTTAGTATCACTACTGTATTTTGACCTAATTGTCTTGCTAATTACNACCAACATCAAAAAAAAAAAACAGTGGCATTTTGGTTTTGACAACCACTATTAAAACCTTCATTTAGTATCACTACTGTATTTTGACCTAATTGTCTTGCTAATTACTCCTGGAGAAGGGCGAAGGTTAATCAACAGCTCTCAGCTTAAAAGTTAGGGTTCTTCATACTGTTTAGGAACTTCAAACCTGAAACCCGTTACGTTTGCGGTGGCCGTAGTTCAACGCTGCCAAATACTTTCGGAGAGAAAACCACCCTGAAACAAACAAACACGGTCTACAAATGACTGTGTTTGTGGCTAGAAAAGAATTCAACAGAAATCTGCTGATTTCTGTGCGTCACAGATTTCATAACATTGAAACTGTGGTTAAATCACGTGACTTTTAACTACATTTTAATTTCTGTGAACGTTTTTTTTTTGGAACTTTTTGTATGGAGTTGCTTTACAGTATCTCATGATGCTGTCAGTCATGCTTACAAGACTTTATGGAGACTATAAATGTGATTTGCTTAATCTGTAATGTTTACACATTTATATTAAAGCGACAGTTCACCCAAAAATTAACATTACCAAATGATTTACTCACCCTCAACCCATTCTAGGTGTATATGATTTTCTTCTTTCAGACGAATATAATCTGAGTTATGTTAAAAAATGTCCTGGCTTTTCCAAGTTTTATAATGGCACTGAATGGCTGGTGAGATTCATCCATCCATCATAAAAAGTGGTCCACATGGCTCAGGGGGTTAAAAAAAAAGTCCTTTTGAAGCTAAATAATCTATAAGTGTAAGAAAAATATAAATAAAAAAACTTCATAAATAATGTCAAACTAATGCACAGGTTCCTTCCCAGTCTTACATACAAAAACATACAAAAAAAGAGGTGTATCCATATATACTATATCATGTGCAAAAATTGTGCATTTACAGGTACAACAGCTTGCCACTTCAGGGGTTACCTTTGTACCTTTTTTACCCCTGAAAAGTTCATAGTAGTACCTTATATATGTTACTACTTCAGGGTACTAATATACACCATTTAGAGATAGATAAGAGTTAAAGTTGTCTCTGTTGCCCCACTGACAAGCTGATGCAGCCCTAAAGGTACAATCTCTGCAATGATATTTCCAACCAGTGTTAATTTCATTGACGAATAATTTTCGCTAACAACATTTTTTCACCGACATTAAAACTCGTTTTGAATGACAAAACCTGTGATGAACATCTATTGACATTTTCGTCAACAAATAACAAGGTGAAAATGTTAGGGAGGTACGATTTGGGAAGAGATTAGTTCAGAACGAATCTCCTGTGTGGTTAGGAGGTGCGATGCATACATTTGAACTGTATCAAAGCCTGTTGATCTATCTGGCGGGACATAAGCTGGCATACATTTGCTGCACGTCTCATAAAATGTTTAAATATATGTCAATATCTGGGAGTAAAAGAAGAGCAGACATTAGTGCTGTCACTAATGATTATTTTGGAAATCGAGTTTTTGTTTGATTATTCTGATGATTAATCCAATAATCGGATAATTAATTAATTTCTTTTGTAGTAATAAAAATAAACCTAAGCAAATGATAGCCTTTAAAATGACTTAAAATACACACATAATAGCAATGAGGCAATAATACTTAGTTCAAATAAAGTATCAAAAGCAAGTAATCATGGCTTTATAGATCAAAACTGTTAAAATACATACTGTATTATAAACAAAAGAGCTAACTTACATTACCCAATATAACAAATGCCTGCAGAGGGCGGCAACTGCCTGACGATTGTTTTTACACTTTACTGCGCAATCTAATCCTTGTTTAATATTGACTCAACAGACATTTAAGTCAAGTGTCACCTTATTCTTTAATATTTAGCCATTTCATCATGACATCAAACTCCAGAGCGAGGGTTTAAACTTTTGTTTTGAAATCACGATGAACAGTCAGCATATTGAGAAAGATAATTATGTGTTCTCCTGTGTTTGTGCAGGTTTATAAATAATTGACCTTACAAATCTGATGAAATGGCGCATATTGCGTTCCCAGATGAACGTTATAATAAACGCTCTGGTTTAATTGAATCGTAGTGTTTGTAAATTCACAATAGCAGTATGCTGATTTTTAAAAAGATTATTAATATCGTGCAGCCTTGGAAAACTGTCTAATAATGTGTTTCATGGATTCTCGTCCATGGAATGCACCACTTCCGGTTACTTGACATGGGCAAAAAGTAATTTAAGTGCTCAAATTGAATCGAGGAATCATGACAGCCCTAGCAGACATATGGATAAATTTTTGATCTGGTTTTCTGAGCGCAAGCACCGAAGCATACACACATAGAAAGTGACACAGTACACGAATACTGTTTCGCAACGCATGAATGGAGAAATACACACAAAATTATGTCAAATTGTCCGTTTTGATGAGTATTCCTATAAACACAGTCGATTATGTCTTAAGTGAACATAAATAGTAGGGAGAATGTGTTTCAGTACATTGAATCCGTGCATCTGGTGTTAAAGGGAAAGTAGCCTAATTTAGGTGCTATTGTCTGAGTCATTGATGTTAATCAAACAACAAAAGTAAAAAGTAAAAATAAAAGTTTTTCATTGCAGGATACTGATGAAGGTGCATCAGTTGGACTTGTTGCCCCTCTGAAATCACATTGCGGAGTGCCTGTGTTTGTTGTGTTAATCTTCATTTTTCTGTAGCACATAATATACAAACACGTTCAACACGGGTTAAAGCTATTGTTCTGATTCCAGTGGGCACTAATTCGCTAAGCACCGTGAGTCAGGCCCTCCTAATTCAATCATGAATTCAAACCCTCAAATTGAGATGGATAACACTGCTGTACGCTGCAGATGATGTGCTCATTTGGAAAACCACAGCAAATTTCCAGATATTTCACCCAGCTTCTCAACCTTGTACTGGTCACAGAAAGTCTGCTTGGGCTCATTTGTAAGTTTGCCACCTCCATGGGTGGTCTAAAGTTCATTTTTTATGTTTGGTGTTTGTGCAGTGTTGGAGCACTTTGTTTTTCTGGCATGTCTTTCACAGCTCTCAACGAGCAGACTGGCGGGGGTTTTCTTTCGCACAGCCTTTTTCTAAAGAACAAATCTCTGTTTTCAAAAATGTTCCTTTGTAATGTCAGCCTCGTTCTCCTCGCATAAAACGCAGACTGTTGGCATAGCTTTACACGTATGTTGACAGCACAGAATTTATTCAACTTTTTTGACAGCCTGTTTCAAGTAGTGCACATATATATTTCTGTCTTCAAATCACTTCTGTTTTTGACTGAAATATAAGTTTAGTTAAAGAATTCAAATTGTTTTTCTGGGGTCTGTTTCAAACCAATTCTTTTTGCCTTACTAATTTTCCATGGCACATTGTGTTCTTTTATTTCTCATTATGGAACAACTTCATTAGCATTTGAATGTTCGTGTTTGGATACAGTTTCGTAGATGACAAGTGAATTATGTTGGATTTTCTCTATCCTAGACAATCTGAGGATGAAAAAAATCTCCAGCTTTGGTAAAATGACGTTAGTGGAAGCAGCTGTTTAGGGAGGGATTCCTGTTGTCATTGAGGCCGGGTCATGTTGACATAGCTTCTCAGGAAACCAGGTGAGACGGGGCACCGCACTTGGATGAATGTTGATGGATTGTTACAGGATGATAGTCTTCCAAGGTTTTTGTCATCCCATTTTTGTCCCAGTGGGTCATTGTGGTGAATTGCATTGGTTGTATGATGAGGATGCGTGTCATGCTTTTATTTACTGGTCAAACAAAGCGTCTCAGTGGATATTGATGACATGAAGAATGGACTGTAAGAGCATGCTTTTTCTTAACATCTGTTGCTAGTTTTGTTGCCCTGATTTGTTCTGTAGATAATTTTCCATTTTGTTTTTTAAAGTTTTGGTCATTTTTGTTGTCTACTTGGAGGAAGTTTTTTTTTTCTGGGCATCAGAAATGCTCCTACTGCTTGCATTATTGTTGAATGTTTTTCAAAAATGTTGCCCCCTTGTGTGCAGAGTTCAAACCACAGTGCTGGTGCCTGCGATGTGCTTTTCTTCTGTCTTTTCCACACTTGGAAGTTTAATCATAAGCAGTAAAATAAAAGCTGTGGCCCTTAAAATCCATCCATGTAAGGAATTTGGAATTATGCCTGGGATTTTTAACTCAGGGAGTTTACCTTATTTATTCTAACATGATTGTTTGGGTTTTTGGATTTCACTGCCCCTGCCGTGGAGGAAATTGCTCTCTCGCCTGCTGGTTTGGAAATAGAAATTTATTTTTTGAAAGAAAAACAAAGTAAAACTATGATTTCACTTTTTTTAGTTGTTGAACCCTTTCAGTCGTAATTATCTCTTACGTCTGCCGTTCTCATCCTGTGTCGCACGTGAATAAACAATTGAGGGTAAGAGAAGCCGAAACATTCAATGCTCTAAGATAACAATCAGTGAAAGTACAACTCTTATCGGCAGCGTCCAGACATTTACAGTTTATGTGCGTGCCTGCGTGTGAGTACATGCGTGTCTGCTTCTGCCTGTCAGTCATTTTCTGTGTAGTAGGCAATCATTTTTATTTTTGCGATTATAAAGTCTAGTCATGCTCTGCTAATTCGCTTTCCACTGTTCACTCACCCATGAACCAAATAACTCAACAAATAATTTTATTTGCTTACTGTTATTGTTCTTGTGGTTACTTTGAGTGGAATATTCCTTAAAGATTAATAGTCTAGATCAGACTTTGCATGCAAACAGACAATAATATTGTTTTAACCCTCATATTTAAAATTTGCCAATAACCTCCACATACTTTAGTGTTTTGCTTTTTTGTTAAAGGGATAGTCCACCCCTAAATGAAAATTCCTTCATTTATTACTCACCTTCATGTCGTTTTAAACCCATAAGACCTTCATTCATCTTCAGAACACAAATTAAGATATTTTTGATGAAATCCGAGAGCTTTCTGCATAGACATCGACACAAATGACACGTTTAAGGCCCAAAAAGGTAGTAATGACATCTGTAAAATAGTCCATGTCACATCAGTGGTTCAACCTTAATGTTATGAAGCTACGAGATACTTTTTGTGCACAAAGAATACAAAAATATTGACTTTTATTCAACAATTTCTTCTCTTGCGTGTCAGTCTTTCGGCACCCGTTCACGAAAGTACCACGATGTGTAATTATGTCCTTACTACCATTCTGGGCCTTAAACGTATGTGTCAGTTGCATTGTTGTCTATGCAGGGCCAGAAAACTCTCATATGTCAACAAAAATATCTTAAAACTTAATAAAGTTAATAAAACTTTAACTAGACAGGACTAGTTTTCTAAACTATATTTGAGTTTCGATTTTTATCACCCAAAATCTGCAATTTTCATGTACCAGTTCAGTTTATTACAGGGGTGAGAGGGTCTATTTTGTACATCTGAACGCGTGCATTGCGTATAGTCATTAAGATTGATTACCATTAGTATAACCAGTTTTGCTACAAATACCATGGTTAAGCTATGGCTAGTATGCTAAAACCATGTTTAATTTGTATTTGCTTTAGTTTAACTATTTTTATTTTTTTTTATTTATAGTAAAACCATTTACGTTTCATTTTTGTATTATTTCTTTGCCGGCAAGCAAAAATATCAAAAATGCGTGAAGTAAGAGCATCTACGGTAGTTAAAGGGGTCATATGATGTTGCTAAAAAGAACATTGTTTGGTGTAATGCAACGGTTTGAGGTTCAAAAAACATAATTTTTCACATATTGTACATTATTGTTGCTCCTCTTTGCCCCGCCTTTCTGAAACACATTGATTTTTAAAATCTCATCGTTCTGAAAAGAGTGCTGTGCTCTGATTAGCCACCTATCCAATGCGTTGTGATTGGCCGAATACCTCAAGCGCGTGACGGAAATGCTATGGCCCTTACCATGTTGTGATGGCGTGTCCCGGCGCAACAAGACAAAAACAATAAAACAAACTTAAAACTTGTGGTTGAATAGCCAGTAGCAAATTCTTTAAATATGAAAATGTACTTACAGGCTGTGAGTCAGAAATGGCAGACTATCCTTGCAAAGTTGGAATTGCCCCACTTTATGGAAACAGCATTTGTGCACAGCCAGCATTGTAGGCTACTCTCACAGGTTCAGGAAACAGTCCTTCATAAATGTGCTTCACATACTTGAATATTTGCACTGTACTGTTCTGAAACAATGTTGTAAATATACCATAACAACTGATTTCTAGTTGTCTATACATTTGGAAGACCAAACAAAACACACATTGTCTCCGCAACATGGCAGTTGCAAAAATACTACAGCGCGAATAAAAGTTACCCCTTCGTCCATTGCATATGCATTTGGGCGGTGTTATGCAAATCTTCCCACACCGTAACATAGACATGTGAGGACATGTTTGAATGAGCTGTTTTAGGTAGTCTTAACTTTTATAAAGAATATCTCTTTAGATTTGAGACTTTAATCTTTGCAACTTTACAGATCTTACATATTCACGAACAGCTTGTAACACTCCAAAGACAAGGAAAACATGAAATCGCATCATATGACCCCTTTAATGTTGGACAAAATGCACAAGGAAGCGTGTTGTGAAATAAATATTGTCAACAATCCCAGACATTCACATTCGGACAGGGTTAGTTTTCTCAGAGGACCACTGAGTTTGCTGAAAAACAGTAGATAATTTGCTCTGGAATTATTACAGAGGTTGTGTGAGAAAAACACAAACGCGGCAGATTTGGACGAGATTAAAATTACAGAAGTACGTCTGTGAAACATGTCTTTTTTAACGACCCCCTGTAAAACTAGTCCTGCCCGAAATGGGCTTTAAGGTGTTTAAAACGACATAAGGGTGAGTAATTAATGACAGAATTTTCAATTTTGGATGAACTATTACTTTAAATTCATTCATTTTAAATGCTATTGTAAAATTGCTAAAGATTGCATTTAAACATTTTTTAATGTTTTAAAAATTCTATTTTAACTGATTTGCTATATTTAAATGATATGGTATTTGTTGTATTTACATTTGAACAGCTATCTTATCAGTAAAAATGCATGAAGTGTAAATAGTAAGTATATGTGGCCCCAACTTATCTGTCCAACTCATGGTCAAGTGAGGGTCTCTTTTGTTGTCTGAATGCTCATTTGAATGTTTTCCATTTAAGATTAACTACAAAATAGCTGGCCTTAAAGATGGCAACAAAGTGCTGTTTGTCTTTTAGTATATCAGACTTGCTGAAAGTAGGCTTTTAGTGCAATCGGCAGTGATGTAAACTCTCTCCTTTTTCCCCTCCCTTGTTAGGAATTCCCTAATGGTTCCTGTCATCTAGCCATAGTGCTTGTTTCCTCTTTCTCATCCAGCCAGAAGTGAAGTTTACCTGCCCGCTCTTCTAATCTCTATCGTGCACTTCTAACCCAGAAAGAAAAGACAGTGTCCCTTCTGTCCTCCATATCTCTCAACCTCTTTAGTGCTCCTTTTATCAATGTAAAATAATTACCTTGAGGAAACATGACTGAGGTACAAGATGGGTCAGGCAGAGCATCACTCTTCTCTTCTCCTGTGCCAGCCAGAGCCCTGGCAGTCTTATTAACCGTACATAAAGGAATTTCTTGGAGAACTTTATATCAGTTTCAGTGGCCGGCCAGTGCTTATCGCCACCCCAGACCCCTTTCATCCACCTCTACCAGCATCACCAGCTACTAGATGCCAGGCATTCCACTTTAAGGTTATAGGAAACAAAGGTTGGGCTCCATCACCCCAATAATATGCCACATTGAAACTAAGCCAAGTGCCAGGGGCTTATCATGATATAGCGATGGAGAGGAACTGAGATTCTGGGTTAATTTATAATAACTATAATGATGTGAAAGATTACTACAGTTTCACATGTTTTATATTTTAAACAAAAAAAACAAAAATAACAACTTTATGCCTCGTGGTACGTGAACGTGCATTAAAGACTGACACAGAGGAGAAGAAATAATGAATAAAGACGTTATTTTTGTTTTCTTTGTGCACCAAAAGTATTCTCGCAGCTTCATAAAATTACAGTTGAATGATGTCACAAGGACTTTGTTAACAATGTCCTTACTACCTTTCTGAGCCTTGAACGTATTAGTTGCTTTGCTGTCTATGCAGGGTCAGAAAGCTGTTGGATTTCATCGGAAATATCTTAATTTGTGTTCTGAAAATGTACAAAGGTCTTACTGGTTTGGAACGACATGAAGGTAAGTAATCAATGACAGAATTTTCACTTTTAGGTGAACTATCCCTTTAAATGACTGAGGACTTTCCATCTTGGATTTGATTCCCGATACATATTTGAAGTTCAGTGGTTGACTATCGCCTCTAGTGGTGTGGTGGTGTCTGCCTTTTCCTCTGGTTCTTCTCTCTTAATAGCTCTGCTAAGAGGTAATGGGCTGTGAAAGTGCTTGGTTCCACCCAAAACATATTAACATACAAGGACACAGTGGGGCCTTCAGTAAAACACACACAGGGCCACACATGAGCTCTGGTTCAACAAACTGGAGCCTTGGGTGGAGTGTCAAGCGTCGCAGGTGTCACAACTTACTTTTAGCCTCTGGCAGACGTGTAAAGCAAAACAGCTTTTCTGATGCAATGCCGTGGCATTCAGATTTGTGATGGCTGTTTATTTTTATATACTTCGCTCACGGAACATAACAGGGTTAAAGAGGGGGGAAACTCTTATTACCAGGAGAGTTTCCATGGGTCGATTTCACCTTGTAAAGGCTGGGTGGAGGTGGTGAGGTCAGCTGCTTTGTGAATGAGCTCCAGTGGCAGGCCGCCCCTTCTCCTCGCTGATTTCTCACTTCACTGAGATGTGTAAAAAAACACCCTGACACCTGGGTGTGAATGGCAGCCTACAACTCAAAACCGCACACACAGGATACTATTGATGACATCACAAGAAGACGCCCGGAAAACTCATCCGTTCCTCCATAAAGTCTGTGAAGACTGTAAGGGCCTCTTTAATGCAAGTAAGAATTTCCGATCTTACATTTGTTGACACTGATAATTACCTATGATTAATGAGCGCAGATTATGACGATTCAGGATCCTCAAAATAGGATAAGCTTTTTTTCCTTTAAAGTTTTCCTAAGACAAATCTGTTATTCTGTTAAAGAGGTGGTTGAGTGGTTCTCAGCCTTTTTGAATTTAAGGGATAGTTCACCCAAAAATTAAAATTCTTTCATTAATTACTCACCATCATGTCTTTCCAAACCCGTAAGACCTTTGTTCATCTTCGGAACACAAATTAAGATATTTTTGATGAAATCCGAGAACTTTCTGACCCTGTATAGACAGCAACGCAATTGACGTTCAAGGCCCAGAAAGGTAGTAAGGACATTGTTAAAATAGTCCATGTGTTGCTGTACTCTCGAGAATACACATCAAATTGCAATTGAAATTGTTAAATAAAGTTATTTTATGGGTCTTAAATGTAGTAGTTGCATTGCTGTCTTTCCAGGGTCAGAAAGCTGTCTGATTTTTCTCAGATTTTCTTTAAAATATCTTAATTTGTGGAATAACATGATGGTTTATAGCAGGGCTAAAGATTTTTTAGTATGTTTTAGTCTTTAGTAGACTTTAGAAGACTTTTATTGCCTACGTAGCCTGATAAGCGCTTAAAAAAATCTTGCCAAGACATTCCATCATGTCCCAAAAGCAAACAACATGCAGTGCTAATATAAGCCTACACTTACAGTGTGCTGTAATACTACTGAAATTCATGATATTAGCCTTTATCTCCATATCAAGATATTAGTTGCCCAGACACTGTTTCATCTTTTATGAATAGTCAAAATATTAGTGTCTATGATGCCATGAGCCAAGTGTACTTTTAAAGTATCTTTTGTGTTCATTTGACAGAATCTTTAATTTTTGGGGCAACTGTTGCTTTAACAGTGACACTAAGTCATTTTATAGGTCCTATGAAACTAGGCATACTGGCCCAGACATTTCTGCGGACACTGAAGTGATGGGAATCAAGACCTGAAGTGGTTCATTAAAGGATCTTTGACTGTTTACATCAGTTAATGGCATGATCATCAGCTAAGATTAGTGAGATTATTATGTTGGGGAGCAAAACCGAGGTCTGTTTTCCCTTTGCAAAGCACTATTCATACTCATTTCAATATCTGATAATCTTTGAGTGACTCTCATTGAGAAAATTGCCTGGATAGATCAAACAAACCAGCAAAGAACACGAAAAGCCATTGCTATTAAAGTTTGTGGCTAATGATGGTCTTCAAAGCCCCCCAACCCACTGAGGAGGGCAGTCATTACAAAAATATGCTTGTCCTCATAGGAAACAGTTCACCTGGTCATGAAAACTAAGGGCTTAGTCTCGCCTCACTCCTTTTAATCACGCACACGCGGAGGTAGCCAACAACATCGCTCAAGAACACAATAGGTTATATTTATCCAGCACTAGTAAAGGTTCGAATTCACACGAGAGCGCTAAATCAACTCTTAAAGGAATATTTGGGTTCAGTACGAGTTGACGGCATTTTTGCCGTAATGTTGATTGCCACAAAACAATCACTTAAAAAAAACGAGAGAGAGAGAGAGAAAAGAAAAGTTGAGGTTATGGTGAGGTGCTGACAATGGAAGGAAAGGGGGCCCATTTCTGGAGGATTTAAAAGAAAGCAGAAGTTCTCTAGTTTTATTAATTATTTATTAATTTTTGGACGGTGCTTTTCTATCATTTTCAGGCGATTGACGCCTACACACAAGTTTGTCAAGTTTTGTCGAATTGTTGTGTTGTCGAATTGCTGCGCTTGTTTTGCAGGTCGAACATCTGAGAAGTGACATACTGTAATCTGGTGATTGTCGGCGCCTATTGCCAAAGTGTGAATTAGCCTATAATTTTGCTTCCTCACTATCAGGTTTTGTCAAGACCCAACCCATGGATTGCATAAATGCAGATGTGTTTTCTTCGACTTTGGGTCCAACATTCAAAGCCTGCCATATGAACGCAGTGCATGTAAACATGTCAGTAATTAGCCGCGTGCCTCTTTATCGTCCGTTCCATTACTTACGAGACGCGCAAACTCAGATTAGCATCTGATAACGCACCTAATATCCAGCCATGTCAGGGGATGCATGGATGGAAAGTATCCAGTGGCTAGTCTTAGCCGTAGCTCCCTCCGAACACAATGCCCCACTTGTTGCTCCGTCTCCTCTGGCATGATCCGAAGCCATATCAGGCCCTTCCCGAGGCTTCAAATCCTCCATTTTTCAGTGCGCGCTCAATCTAATCTTGGGTTTATGATTGGATATTACGATCAAGTTGGCGTTGCGAGTTATCTACAGATCGTATATGTTGCACAGTGGCTAATTGGAAGTGAATGAGCTCATTGTTTTTAGAACAGCATATCAGATGAGGAGCAGAGCACCGCGGTGATGCTTAATTTAGGTCTAGATAAGAGATTCTGTAGCGGTGCTTGTTCTTACACACTCTTCACATAATTATGCAAGATAATCGAGGGATTTTTATTCCTGGAGAATTCGAATCGGGTAATTGGGGCCATTAACTGTGCTAATGCGTATCTCCGATTGTATCCTCGAAACGCTGCTTTACACATTCTGAATTAAGCATTTGTACATATTATCGTAGCAATTCATCCGGGAAAGGTTCCACTTGAAAACTGTTGCTAAGTGGTTCGCAGTCTAATTCAGTCAGCCAAGAAATTTAATCTCATCTCATAAAACTGATTGGTTTAATTGGCTGAGAGTCTGGCAAGATTACACAAAAACAGACGTCCACTGTACTTGCTGCTGCATACGTGCTCATAATTGTGTGTTGGAACATTTGGGACAGCAAATTTGAGCCGCTTTGTGAAAGAATGCTCGCGCCGAGGTGAAATCGATGCACTGCGGGCTGCGCCAGCACAGGCTGAATTTTCCAAAAGGTGCTTTCTGGGAAAGATTTGTCTGTTTGTATGAGTGCAAGCATTTGTTTGCAGATGTTTTTGTTGGAGGTGGGAAAACAAGGGCTTAAATGGTTACCGGGAAAAGAGGAGGGGTGCAAATCCATCCCTTTACTCCACCTACCCCACCCCATCCTCTATACTGCTTCCTTATTCTGCCTGGCCACAGACACTTGCCTTTTGTATGGAGGGAGCCAGAGAAACAATCCAGTCTCTCTGTTTGGAAAAAAATCATTGCGAGAAAAGAGACCGGGAGCTTCCAGGTGCTTCGCCCCCAGTTAAAAGCCCTGTAAGGAGGTGCTCTTCTTGCCTGGAGTCAGGAGAGCCACTGCCTCGTGAAGTCGTGCACCCTGCCTCTCACATTCTCCCTCTCCCTCTCTCTCTTTCTTTCTCTCTCCCTCCTACTTTCGACCCTGTGAGAGTGCACAGAGATTCAGAAGGTGCGTCTGAAATCTGCTTGTATCCAGGCTGGAGACAGCACCACAAGGACTTTTACTGCGACAAGCACATGGACTTAATTTTCACCAGAGACAGAAATAAGAATAAGAAGCAGACTGGCACCTGCCACTGAGAACCAGAACTTTCTCTAGAGTTGTGTCGGTTCTTTCTGCGCGTATGTAAACAATATTTGACTGCGACCAAGTGCCAAGACATTCCCGAGACTTCCCTGTCCGCTGGGATCCCTTCGCATCTTCTCAAGTTATTTCTCCAGAGATGCCTGTCTGAAGAAGGAACGCAGAAAAGAAGCCACCTGACCTGCAGAAGTTACCTGCCTGAGTAATTGAGGTGAAGCAGAAGGGTGAGGTAAGTTCATATCTGAATCTTTCATTTTCCTTCCCCTCTGGGTGCAGGCATATGTCATCTCTGAAAATGTTTTTCATATCCCGTTGCTTCACAGCAATTGAATCCAAATGCAAGACAGGGAGAGAGAGAGAGAGGAAAAACAGTCGGGTTCACATCTCAATCATGAGACCAACATAATTCTCAGCGCACTGCTACACACAAGGCAGATTAACAGAATGTTTTAGTGCTCTGCCCCCAGTAATCTCTGCAAAATATGTGGCACATTTTTCTAAACAGAGCCATGTGGCAACCATTGCATTTACTGATGCTGCTTGTTTGTTTGTGTGTGTTTGTGGTTTGTGCGTGCTTGTGGCTGCATAGGTTTTGTGGTTCAGGTAGCGTGGTAGGTCTCACAGCTGTTTTGGAGTTGGAGAGGGAGAGAGTTATATAACTGCAGCAGTCTCGCTCTCGCTGACACCTGGGACTGTTTGGTCTGCACTCTGTTGCGCACCAATGCCACTCACTTAAATGTAGCTCCGCCCACAGTGGTCTGAAGTCCACGCCCACTTTTCAGCTTCTGAATGCGTTTCTTTTTGACCTGTCAGACATAGTCCACTTCAGACGTTAAAATGTCACATTAAATTGGCTATTTTGAAGGCAACATGAAACAAAAATGGGCATTATTATTATTATCAGTTAATGGTGTTGTTGTTCATGTTCTGAAAATACTTCGATATTTTAGATCACATTAAATCAGATATTTTAGTCAACATGAAACTGAAATCAACCCTATTAGTTATTATTATTATTATTATTATTATTATTACTGTTGTTGTTCTTAATCTGAAAGTGCTTTAATATTTCCAAGGTTTAAATCACATTAAATCAGATCTTTTAAAATCAAAATGAAACTGATATTAACCCTATTTATTATTATTATTATTATTATTGGTGTTGTTGTTCATGTTCTTAAAAACTCTTTGATATTTTAGAGGTCTAAATCACATTAAATCTGATCTTTTAAAGTCAACATGAACTGAAATTAACCCTGTTTATTATTTTTAATTTTTTTGTTTGTTTGTTTGTTTTATATTATTATGAAAGTGTTGCGTTTTGATGTCTCAGGCATAGTTCACTTCAGAGGTTAAAAGTTCAAATTAAAATGGCTCTCAAGTCCTCATGAAAACAAAATGTACTCTATTTATTAATAGTAATAATTAATAATAATAACAATGATAATTGCTGCTGTTGTTGTTAATAATTATTATTATTGCTTAACATACATTCCTTGTCCTATTTTGAATGACTCCTTGGTCGAAATGTTACATTTAAAATAAAGTTTTATGTTCATAATCATTCCGCAAAATATAATAACTTGCTCCGCCTCCAGTGCTGATGTCACAGACACCTATTTTTCAGCCACTCCAACAACTTGCATTTGTTCTTTGTATTTAACGCCGATTTATTATGAGCCAATCAGGTTTGATGGATAAAGCCTTGCTGTACTTTCTCTTTAAATAATCTTAAAAATATAAAATGCCTGATTATGTCACGAAAGGCATTTCATGTTGACTTGAATGGAAATATCTAGTGTTGTTTTTCAGCATTTGATGTATCTTCGTTAGCTGGGGCTTCTCACCTCGGTTTTGTACATGACGTTTTGTCATAAAATGTCGAAAAAGGTCTAAAAGGGCTTCTTTGTAATGTTTTTCCACACATAATCAACTACTGCACATGGCATGAGCTCCGTGCAGCAGTCTTAATTTCAGACGGAGAGCGAGAGAGCACTGTGAGAGAGAAGGGAATGTGCTTTCATAATACATTCTTCACCAAGAGCACTGGGGAATAGTATTCAATAATACTTTTTTCTCGTCTGAGTAGCAGGGCCCAGCTTCTACAGAACTGAAACAGACCCAGTCTGGAAAAGACGACATGCTCTCCTCTAAAAACATTTGGCGCCTCAACATGATGGCTTTCAGGAGGAGAAGTGGTTGAAGTCTGACTGCGAACCTGTGCGTCAGTGCCGCTAGCTCTACCACATTACACAAGCCTCCGACGTGATCTGAACCCCTGAGTGGAAAACAGGTTAGAGGAAATGTGTCTAAGACACTCCACAGATAGAGGGCCCGTCATCCTCTCTCTGGAAACGGTCCAAAGCTTCAAGATGGGATGCTGTCTGTGCTTAGTTCAGAGGACAGGAAAGTCAGCTGTGAAGTATGATGTGATTTTATGATGAATGTGTCTCATCTGGTCCTGTTATCAGGAGATGCAGCAGACAGCGTCCCACCTTTCTGACTGCGAATACAGCGATAGCTTCAATCCACCAAACACCTCACTCCTTCTCGCACATACTTTGGGCCATCTCCCTAAATGCACATTTCAGTTAGGTAAAGCCAAGGAGATCTGTTTTACCTGCTGAAAGCTATTTCTGTGCATTAGCAGTTTATTTTTCAATTCCAAATCGGACATTTTTGCACATGGGACCAGCCAATCACCTGAGCTGTAAATCTAGCAAATCACTCCTGGAGCTGCAGGAAAATGACATCATGACTAGTCCATCTCACTGTTTTAAAGGGATAGTTCACCCAAAAATGAATATTCTGTCAGTTACTCATCCTCATGATGTTCCAAACCTGTATGTTACTCTTTATTCTGTGGAACAGAAAAGAAGATATTTTGAGGAATGTTCCAGCTTTTTTTTCCATACAATGAAAGTCAATTATTTATATACTATTATAATATTTATTAATATTTAGATTAGGGCTGTCAAACGATTAATCGCATACAAAATAAAAGTTTTGAGTTTGCCTGATATATGTGTGTGTACTGTGTGTAATTATTATGTATATATAAATACACACAAATTAATGTATATATTTAAGAGAAATATTTTATTTATGTACAAAATATTTTTATTTATATATAAATTCTATAAATATTATAATAAATACATATACTTGTAAATATTTCTTAAATATATCATGTTTGTATTTATACATACATATAAATTACACAGTATATTATTAAGCAAACTCAAACTATTTTTTATGCGATTAATTGTTTGACGACCCTAATTAAAAAAAAATTTAGTATTTTCATTTTCAGTTTTAATTTAAATGTAGGTTTTAGTATTTGTAAGCGCTTTTGTCATTTTTATTATTTGTTTCTATTTGTTTTTTATTTATTTTTACGTTTTAGTTTTAGAAATGTTAGTTCTTCGACTTAAATGTTTTTATTTTAGTTTTCTAATTTTTTACTGATTTTTTTGTTTTTCATGTAATATCTATATTTTATCTTATTTCAGCTTTATTACAGCTCATGAAAAATTATTTTTAATAGTTTTAGTTTTAATAAAAAATATTTTGACTGGTTTCATTGACAATAATTTTAAAATGTTTTTTTTCTTTACAATTTTTTTTATATTAGAAATGATTATTTAATATTAGTCAAAATATTTTAATTTATATACAATATAAATTTAATAAAAATTATAATAAATACATATACTTGTAAATATTTCTTAAATATACACATGAATGTGTGTGTGTGTGTGTGTGTGTGTGTGTGTGTGTGTATATATATATATATATTTCATTATTTTAATATATTTTGCTTGTAGAAAAAAAAAGTTTTTTTTGTTGTTGTTTTCTAAATGGTGTAGTTACAGTATCTACCAGCAGGGGATAACAGGGTCATGCTAACCACCCAATTTTTGACTTTTTTGCTTGGGCAAAGTACACCAAGGCAAATACTTTGGCAGTGTGAAGCCGTAATGGCGAGGCAATGCTGTAACCATGGATGCCCACCTTTAGGATGGCCCAATAACTCTACTGACTGCTTTTTATGATGTCGGTTGGCTCTGCCAGACTGGGCCTGATGAAATGCATTTCTTTCTTTATTACATTACATGACTCCAACCGACCTGACGGAGGCTTTTATATATGGACCATTCATAATTGGTGCACGCTTATTGGTTGTGCTGGTCAGTAAGCCTTTGTCCATGTCCAACCATCTGCCTTGTTAATTCTGGGGCAATTTTCACTCACTGAATCTTGTTCATGAGCTCTTAAAGGTTCATCGTTGATAATGAAAACCATATTTCCCTGTGCTTTAGATCCCTTTATCTTAAGGTGAATGTAAAGGGGTGCGCTGGAGAAGCTATATCTGAGAAATAAAAAGAAGCAAAGCTTGTATCCAAACCATTATAGATGTCTCTTTTCATTCAGCTTGTAATGGCTTGCTGCAGATTCAATTCCCATTTGAGTTTTTATTGTTTTTTTACCGTGCAACGGAGGAAAATGATACGAAATCCATTACACATGCTCAATCAGTGAGAGAGACTAGACAGAGAATCTGGCCCAATGCTGACTGAGAAGCATATGGGAAATGTTGGACACACCAATAGGTTGAACTTTTACTTCGGGTTTATGAGAGGCGATGTCTTGTATTGTGGCCAGCGAACCCTCACCAAAGGTGAAGGAATAAATGTGTATGTAGGACAGAATTGAGTGTGAAACTTATAAAGTATGTGGATTGTCGGGTACTGTCATATGGAGAATCTTCTTTTCGTACATTATTCATAAACCTCCTGATGCTTGTTTGCCAACTGAGAAGTGTTTTCCTTCTCTGGTGAGAAGACCAGTAATCCATATGTTTTTTTTTTTTTTTTATGTAGTGCCACTAGAGGGCAGAGTTACTGACCTTGACTGTACAACCACAAACCCTGTTACATAGGAATGTGAGGAACACAGGTTCACAGTCTGTGCCACTTTTTGTTGACTTTTTATGTAATATTAAAGCATTTAAAAGATTACTTGACACTGCATAAAATATTAAAGAGATATTTCATCCCAATATGAAAATGTTGGCATAATCACACGTCATTCCAAACATGTATGACTTTTTTATTCTGTAGAACATGAAAGAAGATCTTTTTAGAAATGTCTCATTGTTTTTTAATCGTTGTCCATACAGTGGAAGTCAGTGGTAAAACCAAAACTGTTTGGCTACCAACAAGTTTTTATATATTTTTATTTGTGTTCTCTAGAAGAAAGGCCTTCATGTTTGGAACAACATGAAGGTAAGTAAAGTTAGTTTTTGTGTGAATTATCCTTTTAAAGGTATAGTTCAACCAAATAATTTAAATTACCCCATGATGTATTCACCCTCAAGGCATCCTAGGTATATATGACTTAAATCTTTCATACAAATACTATTGGAGTTATATTTAAAAATGTTGTGGCTCTTCCAAGCTTATTTATAGCAATGAAGGACATTCGAAAAATGACGCTTAAGGGGTACCGTGTGTCAAAAAGTGACGCCAAAGGTCCCGACCAAGTGTCAATATGTGATGAGTTGGGAGTGAGAATGTGTTGCATTGACACCCTGGAGCCATGTGGGGTCTTTATGATGGATGGATGCACTTTATTGGGCTTTAAAATCTCGACACCAATTCACTGCTATTGTAAAGCTTGGAAGAGACAGGACATTTTTAATACAGTGGCATGGGAAAGTTTGGGAACCCCTTGCAGAATCTGTGAAAATGTGAATAATTTTAACAAAATAAGAGGAATCATGCAAAATGAATGTTATTTTTTATTTAGTACTGTCCTGAGTGTTTTACATAGAAGATGTTTACATATCTACAAGACAAAAAAACAGCTGACATTTTTAAAATAACCACCTTCAAAAGCTTGGAAACCCTTGGTTCTTGATACTCTGTGTGGTTACCTGGATGATCTACGACTGTTTTTTTGTTTTGTGGTTGTTCATGAGTCCCTTGTTTGTTCTGAACAGTTAAACTGAGCACTGCTTCTCAGAAATATCCTCCAGATCCAGATTCTTCAGTTTTCCAGCATATTTGAACCTGAATGATTTTGAGATCCATCTTTTCACACTGAGGACAGTTGAGGGACTCAAACACAACTATTAAAAAAGGTTCAAACATTCACTGATTCTCCAGAAGGAAACACAATGCATTGATAGCCGGGGGGTGAAAACTTTTGAACAGGATGTCCAAATTTTTTCACATTTTGTTGAAATATCTTTTTTTTCCATTTAGTACTGCCCTTCGGAAGCAACAGATGATACTTGTATGTTTCCCTGAAGACAAATGAAATACAGTTTACCTCGATCTTCAAATTCAAAAAGTTTTCACCCCCCGGCTCTTAATGCACGTTTCCTTCTGGAGCATCAGTGAATGTTTGAGCCTTTTTTAATAAGTGTGTTTGAGTCCCTCAGTTGTCCTCTGTGTGAAAAGATGGATCTTAAAATCATACAGTCACTGCTGGAAAGGGTTCAAATATGCAAAAGATGCTGGAAAACTGAAGAATCTGCAGGACCTGGAGGATTTATCTAAAGAACAGTGATCAGTTTAACTGTTCAGAACAAACAAGGAACTCGTGAACAACCATCACAAAACAAAAAACAGTCATAGACCATCTAGGTAACCACACACAGTATTAAGAACCAAGGGTTCCTTTTAAAGGGGGTTATTTTAATAATTTCAGCTATTTTTTTTGTCTTGTGGACTATATGTAAACATATTTTATGTAAAATATCTTACTCAGGACAGTACTAAATAAAAAATAACATGCATTTTGTATGATCTCTCTT